>JAOVYU010000004.1:6511269-6533465 GCA_025674565.1 Synodontis membranacea
CTCCAAAGCGACTTCCAATTAGCTGCATACTGCCACCAGCAGGAAAGGCGGTCTACTACACGCATGCACTCGCCCCCAAAACAGAGAGAGGACCAAATATTGCAATCAAAAACGGCAATCTGCCACATAAAGAAAAAACAAAGGCAGACATTGTTACAAAATTTAAAAAAAAAAAAAAGGCTTTTACAGCATTGTGCAAATTAAAATATTTTGATAAAACATAGGAAACACCCCTTGGGCAGATCTGTACACTACTGTAAGCCAGGACTGTACAGGTACAGGTCTTCAGTCTATGCATCCAGATGTTCCTGTCTGTCAGGCCACATATACTCATCCACATCATATCAAATATCCTCCCTTGCTATACCGCGTGAGAAATACCTCCTTGAATGTTGAATCCACCCTCTGCAAGGCTCTGCTGTGATGTCATCACATGCTGCATACATGGCAGCAAACAGGGTTATCTCTGTGTTGGGTTGGCAATAGTAAACCTTCCACCTCCAAGCAGAAAAAAACTCTTGGATCGGGTTGAGGAATGGGGAATAGGGTGGGAGGAATTCCACTAGCATTCTATCATGTGCTGCAAACCACTGTCTGATCTGATCTGCATGGTGAAAACATACATTATCCCAAACAACAACATATTTATATATTGTTGTTTCTAATCAGACCCCTTTCGTTCTCAGGTATGATATCCCTGTATCATGTCAACAGATGTTGGGTGTTGTATGGACCAACAAGGGGAATATCTGTGAGGACTCCATTGTCAGAGATGGCTCCACACATCGTTTCCTCCGTACTGGCCTGGCACATGAGTTGTAGGTTCATCTGAGACCAATTCATCAATTTAGAAGACATTTCCAGAAAAATATATATATATATCAGAAATGTATAAAATATGCTTGACAGATTATGACAACTAGTTCAACACTTTTGCATTCAACGACTGAAGTGCTGAGATCTGTTTTGTAGAGTACATCGGAACTATTCAGCATTTAACCAGTATAGTGTGTTTTGACCAGCATGACATTACCAATTGAAAGTTCAAAAAACCATAGACAATTGTACATAATCAGTTGCATGAAGTACAAAAGAATTTGCTGTTTGTTCAAGATAGTGAACAATTGTTGTTACGATGTGCATGAATGATGAGATTATAGGGAGTTTGAACAGACAGTTTTGATGCGATGTAATTCTGATCCAGGAAATCCACCAAACAACTGAGAAAACTGTATTTTGGGTTTTTGGAAATCAATACTGGGTCAAAATTATACCTACAGCACGCCTAAAATTTGAATAAATGTCCCTTAGCAAGTTTCACTTTGACAAGGCACTTTTGGTAGCCATCAACAAGCTTCTGGCAGAAACCTGGTTGGATATTTGACCAAATTTGACAAATGTTTTGATAGGGTTGAAGTCAGGACTTGTTTAAGCTTAATGTTTGCCTGCTCTATCCATTCCACAATCAGCTTTGATGTTTGTTTGGCATCATTGTCCTGTTGGAACACCCAATTGTGTCCAAGTTAAAAAAATAATCTAGCGGATTGCTTGAGGTTATTGGATCCACTTTGTGCAATGCACCAGTTCCACTGGAAGCAAAACCGCCCCAGAGCATGATGCTACCATTCTTAACAGCTGGTACAGTGTTCCTCTGTACCTCTGGTCATTGTGGCTGAACATCTCAAATCAATGTCTAATGTGAGATGAACTGAAGATGTCAGTTTTGGAGAACAGGCTTTTTTTCTTGGACATCAGCCTCTCAGTTCACAGCAATGTAAAATTCTCTTGACTGTAGACAGTGGTCCAGCAGCTTCCAGTTCATGTCGGGCCTGTTCCTTGATGGTTCCTGGGTTGATCCTGACCATCCAAGCCAATTACCTCTCAGCTGAAGGTGGTGATAGTTTGGGTCTTCTTCCAGACCTCGGCAAAGATCCTACACAGCCCATTAAATTTTACTTGGAAAACAAACCATTCATTTGTACAGGGAAGCTACCATCTGTAGTCACTCATGATCAGTAACAAGAAGAACAGTAACAAAAATGTGGCCTTGGCCTTGACAAATTAAAAGACATTTTGGAACATTCAACACCACTGAATTAATAATATAAATGGGTGTATGTATACTTTTGACACTGTATGTTTTTTTTTTTTTTTTACCCAGTGTATATTTCAGAACATTCTAAGTAATTTAAAACTTGTGCACCAAATTCTTGCATTTTTTAAATTAAATATGTATGTTTTACAATCATTCTTCCCCAGAAAAACAACAGTTCAAATAAATAAATAAAAAGCCAGTACTGCAATGAGATTCATGTCCATGCTGACTGTATGTAAACTCCTGACCACAACTCTATCCATCCATCCATGCATCTACACTACATATCTATAAAATCTCCCACTCAATCTATATCTATTAAATGTCTTCCTCAATCTTGGGACTTCCTACCAGAGGCCTGGGAGGTTGAGGGTTACAATCTTTTGACAATTATTAGAAAGATCGATATATATTAAAATAAGACACATTTTTTCGAGTTGAATGACATTTGAATCATTACGTGTAAGGTTTCTGCATTTTTTTTTTTTTTTGTAGCATATATTGTGTTATATTGCATTATTATTTTTTCACTGGAGGAGTTGCTTTATATCTCATTGTATAATGACATTCTATTCATTCTATTCTATTCTATTTTATATTCTATTAAAGCGCGCCAGCAATTCTGGAGTTAACTGTACATCAAAATGGTGCTCTGTCATAAGAGACCACAGTAACCACAGTTACACGTTTCGCATACTACTCAGTACAGTTATACACACCATGGAATCCTTTGTAAAGCCCCACCCACAGTGGGTCTATAGGTCAGCCTTTATAAAGCCGAAACGTTCTGTTGCCCAAATGTGCTGATTCTTCCACTGGTTGTGCGTTAACTTCAACAAACATCCAATCTACAAGCAAAATAGATACACAACTGCTGTGACTGGTGCTCTGACCGTTCACCCATCCTCATGTGAGTTTGTGATTATTTGTTTATTTTATTTACGTTTATCGTTGATCACTTATTGGGTAAATCATTTTCAACAAGGGTCATCCATAAAAGTCTATACAATGCATGCATGTTTCATTTCAACAAGTAACAAGTAAATACCAGTAATAAGTATAATTTTTCATTTATAGAATATGTACTGATATGGTAATGTTAAAAATGTTTAGTTTATAAATATACAATATTTACATTCATCTATATTACCTTACTTATCCCTGCTGTGTGTCACGATTCACATATGGATTAAAAGCAGAGGACAAATTTCGTTGTTGTGCACTGTGTGCTGTGGTGTGTCAATAATGACAATTAAACACGTTCACTTTCACGTTCACGTTATAGTCAAGCAAAACAGGAAGGCTTACTAGTTACTTTCAGTTAACCACCAGCATTGTCAAGATCATTAAGATTAGGAAGGTCAGAATTGAGCCTGTTTTTCTTCTATCAACTCAAACAGGCCCAATAATTAATCATAAATACAGTAATCAGGTTTAGGAAAGCACTTTGGAAAATAGGCAGAGTTTGTTTTATGTTCTATCTAAAAGTTTATTAAAAAAGTGTTCCAGAGACGTGAGTGATGATGGGAGGTAGATACAACTTTGCATAAATAAGGCTCAGTTGTGGGTTTTGGGGTTTCTTGGAACTTGAATTGTCTGCAAAATATGAACACACTTAAGAGAGCTTTTTTTTTTTTTACAGCCCTAAAAAATACTAGCATGTATGGAGTTGTGCCTGGGTGTACTGTATGCAAAGGCCTAGTTTTTCACCTGTGGCATACATATGCTGGCCTCTTTCTTATACCACAAACCCTGTGCTTTGATAGATTTCAAGTGTGAGCTTACACGTTTTCTGCACTAGTTCCCATCTGTGAGGGCGTAAGAACAAAAACACAACAAATGTCAATGTCAGCACCTTTTTTTACTGCATTCATGGCAAGTGTTACAGGCATGCTAAACCATTATTACTACTGTTCCAAGGAATGATGAAGGTATGTAATGGTTAGCTTCCTATCTGATTCTTTAGTTAATCTCTATTACATTTGTTACAGTATAAGCTTCTCTGCTTATTTGATAAAATGAGTGTTTGTAGCTTAGTAAAAACTGGTAAAAAAAAAAAAAAAAAGTATGGGGCCTAAATGGATCTGTCCACAGGTTCTATGCTGGGCCCAGGCAGAATGTTGTAGGTTTTAAAGTGGCACTCAAGTGGGCAAAATGCATCATAGCCATATGGGCCAGCATTTTTTTAAGCCAACATGGGAGCCTTTTTATGTTTCTTCACTTTAATAATTCTGAGTTATTGTAACAACTCAGCTGCTGTGTTGTTGAGTAAGGTAGCTTTGTCGTCATGACCCAAATTGGGTTGATCATGGGAACCCCAGCATGCAAACCTCAAACGGAATGGATATGTTTCATCAAGATTATCTGGAATTTTCCACTGTCGCATGTCACACTGATTCTCATGTCATGTAAAGCATTCAAAATTATATTTCTATAGATATTTTTTAAGCAAAACCATTTTTGACGTGTAGTTTGTGTGTACAGACAGTGTGACAATGAGTACTAATTAGTATTTCTTGTGAGAATGTAGTAAGGATTAGATCAAATTATTACTTTATTCTATTTACAGGTAACATTAAGCTAACCTCACTTTGGGCTGTAACATTATTAATAACATTACTTCTAACTAGTCGAAATAACCTCTTGTTATCTCTGTAACTTTATTTCAGCTTAATGCCTAGCACTGAAGACAAATTAATTCTAATTTTGTTTTTCATATTCATAGCTCATCATTTTAAAATGTACATGAATATTACATAGAGTATGAGTATATATGAATATTATAATGTTTTAAATGCATGTTGAGCCAACACCTTAACCCAGCCTTATTCTGTTAAAACAGCCATGCTGGAATAGTTCATATTAGACCCAAGCCTAAGGTTGCAAATTCACCCACATTTGCTTACTTTTATCCGATTTTTAGAATGTATGATTGTATCGAGTCTGCAAATGGTTACTAGTTTTGCAGTTTGTCTTAATTAAGGTTGGAAATGCAACTTGATTGGCACAAAAGGATGCGTTATGTTATATATTGGGTTTCTTTGCATCTCCCACAGCTACATGGCTCATCAAGGTCAACATCACAAGTCACTTAACTGTCCTGAGGAAAATGATGAGACATGGAATGAGGAATTCCAGTCTGGACTTCTCCTGGTCACAAAGACCTCTCACGATCACTCCATTGCCCTAAGCAGGGTGGTGGATGGACAGACATTTAGCCACCATCACAACCTTATTAGGCCTAGTCTTTCCCAGTCCTGTACAACACTGATCAAGCATGACCAATTAACCAGACCCTGCCAGCAGGTGAGGTACCCCAACCACTTCGATACTGAAAGAAGAGACCTGGGGGCTCATTGTGGATGGCATTACCCCAGCAACCATAGCAGAAGTCCTGGAGGAGGACAAACGAGCAGTCTCCCATCATACTTACCCTCTACTGAGTACCAGATTTATCTAGGAGCTGGCTGTGTTCATCCCAGTTGGTATCACTCCCATCCAGGTACACACAGCCTCAGCCTTAACAGTCTGGAACAGCCTGGTTCTTTGCACTCTTTTCTCTCAGCTGGATCTTCCACGCACACCAACCAGGTGATGCCATTCCCTGGCCTCCACTGTGGGTTTAGTGGTCCAGTTCCACTCCAAGAAGACCCTCAGGATCATCAAAGCCTCAGGACTGGATATCAGCAGTCCCACAGACTCAAAGGTATCTGTGTACAGAATGTTAAATTCCTCTGGACTTCCATCAAGTGTAAATGTGGATAGTCTTTAAAAAAATCTTCTTACATCCCACAGATCCTGAGCTGTCAAGATACGCAAATCCGGGCAGCACTAAAAAGTGAGTAGCTGAATCACCTTTGACAATACTGCAGGGATATACGAAATAAACTAAGGACCACAAAGTCCAATATTATGAAAACCTTTCTCATTTTCTATATGATCAGATTAGATCTTTATGAACAAAGTGTAATGTAATAGAAAGTGTAAGTGAAAAGCTTGTGGTATGGGCTGATTGGAGTTTCCTTTCAACAGTGGTAATGTTTCTTGCAGATCTGGGCAGAAAAGTCCCTGCAGCACGCAGCTTTCTCAGGAACAGAGTGAGTGCTCTTAGTCTGTTCTCTAGCACAAATTTATGAGACATTCATTAGCTTCTGGTTTGCACAAGGAGCTACTACAAAGGTTTAGTGTTAAATAAGTTTGGGCACACTTGCTCTGTCATGCTTCCTCTGTAAGGCTTTGGGGAAACCATACCAAGAACAAAGACTGAGAGAAGATGAATTGCTTTGGTCTTTGGTGGTTATGCTCTGACCTCGTTTTCATTACATGCAAACCATCAAGTCTTCTATATAGCCTAGATAGATTTAGTTTCACCACATCACCTTCACTACAGGAGTTCCTCTGGTTTCAGCTCTTGGTCTATTTTTGTTCTCCATATACACTTAATCACTGTGCTGTATTGAACTGCCTTTCTCACATTTCTTGTAAAACTAAAGAACTGGAGTTTGCATGTTCTCCCCATGCCTGTATGGGTTTACTTTGGGTGCGCTGGTTTTCTCCCACACACTAAAGACATGCAAATTAGGTCAAATGGCTACACTAAATTGCCCATATATACATATTATATATACAGTGCCCTGCACAATTTTTGCCACCCCTCGTAAAGATTAGTAAAAAATTTTAGAAAAAAATCCTGTGGGGTGAGCTGAAGAGGAGGCTGCAGAAGAGAGGGCCTAGGACCCTGGATGATCTGGAGAGATTCTATTATGCCCAGCTCTGTATTCTCCAACATTATAAAATGTAATAGGAGTGCTGTGCTCGGTGCTGTTTTATTAGCAATGGGAGATTGTATAAAATAAAACGATGAGAGATATGTTTTTCATTAAAGGTTGAATTTTTCAAATTTTTTTCAGCGTTAGATGAAGCTGCTTCACCCAAAGGTGATCAGTTCATGATTTAGCACACCTGACTTAAAAAGACCCGATATCGAACATAAGCCAGATAGTTATCTATAGCTGTGCTCCATAATGATAGTTAAAATATGATTAATTATGCAACCCTAATTACACCAGATTACTATAGAATCTGAATCATTTCCAGACTCCTGTGATGTGGTACATTTATTCTACAGAGCATTCAGAATCCTGCCACTTGGCTTAATCATAACCCACATGTTAATTGAGGTCTTCAGGGTGCCTGCACTTTTTTTCCCTTGATATTTAGGGAATTCTCTTATTAGGGAATAAGAGTATATGCCGTATGAACAAATGGAAATGGAAATATGTCTTGGAAGTACTAGTCTACTTCTCTCACTCTCTTCTCTCTTGCATACAAAGGAAAAGTGTTTGTCACGTACGAGGTGGACAGTGAAGATCATCTTAAAGAGGTCATCAAGTTTGTGGCCTTGCTGAGGAACAATGGCTTTGACACACATGTAAGAGGATGTGCATCATCTTTTGTATTGTTTTTCTGTGAATTCATGCAGAAATGATGAATCATTTCCATCTGTATGTCTCCAGATTGATGTTTTTGAACAGCAGCTCTACAGCATCAGTAAGATTGACTGCATGGAAAGATATCTCAACAAGGTACTGCCCATAAAAGGGCTGTTTTACTTCATGCCTATCATTTAATATTATTTCATATCTCAATCCATATAAATATCAGTGTTTTATTCCAAAAAGGAAGCCAAAACCATGTACTGTCAGTGTCTTTCTTCTTTTTTTTTTTCATTTACAGGTACATTTAATGATGTGGAATGTCCACAAAACTAGTTATAACTTGAATTATATAAACAGCTCTAAATCAGAAGTTTTCAAAAGGTGGCCCCTGGTGACCCTGCATTCTATAATGGAGTTTACCTTATTTTTTAAACACATTTCCCTGTATTAATAATCGAAGTCATGTAAATCTATAAAATGTAGAAAATCCAAGGACTTTCAGGATTAAAATAGTGCCCATCCAATCAGTGGTACTGATAGACAACAGCTCACTCACCAGTCTTTTTTTTTATCCTCTCTCTTGAGCTAAGACAAATGCATCTTTTTGTGTTACCAAGGAAGTATATCACACCAAACACTCCATCTTGAAGTCCTTCCCATATGACAGCTTTACATCTGTCTGTTAAAGTGTTGACACTGGAGACTCCTTCCTTTAATTTAAAATAAATGTTTAGTCACAGAAAGCTTTATTGTATCATACTAGAAAAGATACTACTAGAGCTACTGTTATAGAATAAGGTTCGACACCTTCTGGTGAATCAGAATCGTGAATTCAACAGCTCCGAGTTATAGTCTGTATTAGAAAAATGTGGCAATGTGTATGATGGAAGCTGTTTCATCAGTACAAACTACAGCGACTCAAAATACTTGGCAAGTCTTGGCAGATTTGTTTCAAAAGCAACCGTCATTACATCTTGATTTGTCTTTCTGCAGAAAGATTACCTGATTATCATGGTCATTAGTTTGAAGTATTTTGAGACAGTAACAGGTGCCGGCGTGAACTGTGATGAGAGGACTTCAAATACTGTGTACATCCACAAGCAGGTGTGCACGGACTCATGACTTCTGTCTTTAAGGCTTCAGACAAATGAATAGTATGTTTACATTTGCTACTCTTAATATTGAGATTCATTCCTGGAAACGTACTGCTTGTGTTTGATTTGTTACTCAGCTCCAGAGTGAATTCATTCAGAATGGCTGCAGGAACTTCAGGGTCGTTCCCGTGCTTTTTCCGGGGGCTAATAAGGTAAACGTTTAGCTTTGTAGTTACGCTGCACTTCATGGATGGACATAAGCATATAACAAATAATTACTGGAAATGTGGCACTGATACCTCAATCTCTACCTAACTTGGAAGGTCAGAGACAAAAAGAACTTTATCAGAACACATTCTTTCTGTGTGTATTTGTGAACCAGGGGTGTCATATCATCTATAACCTCGGCTTCTCAACAAACTTCACTTACTGCACTTAAGTTTGTTTGGGGAAAACCCTTCAAATAATGAAATTCTGACATTTTCTACTTTATATAGTTCTGATAACTACTGAAATGTTTTTCCTTTGCATGTATTTTCAAAAGCATTGAGATATTATATAATATATATTATAATCATATAAAAATAATCACGTGTTTGTATCTCTTGGTCCTCAGAGCTACGTTCCTTTTTGGCTACAGAACACACACCTGTACAGCTGGCCCAGGGACCAGGACGATATTCTGCGCCGACTCATGCGGGTGGAGAAGTATAACCCCCCACCTGTCGGCCCGCTGCCCACCATCTTCTCCATACCTATCTAACTAGCCAAGATGCATTTGTGACAACGACAGCAGACTTAAAACTAAAATTTGGCTAGCTGTATGATGTAAAGATACAGGTGTTAAATGTAATGCTTGCCATCATGTATAATTTACTAATTTCCCGGAGGAACCTTCCAGAGGGATTAATAAAGTACTATCTAATCTAATCTAATCTAAGAAGCTAGATAAAGATTAGAGATTAGAAAGTAAGGTATATGTACATATACCAAATGTGCATTTTCGCTAATAAAACTGGGTTACTCAAATATACAGGAATATTTGAAACTAGGCAGCATGATGGTGGTGAAGTGATTAGGACCGTGGCTCACAGCAAGAGGGTTCTGGGTTCAATCCCCAGGTCAACCAGGGGTCTTTCTCTACGGCATTTCTCCCAATGCCCCACAGTACAAAGACACGCAGGTTAGGTCAACTGGCTACTCTAAATTGTCCATCAGTGTTTCTTTGTCTCTGTGTTAGCCTTGTGATAGAGCGATGACATATCGAGGGTGTACCCTGCTTCTCACCTGAAGTCAGTTGGGATTGTCTCAAGCTTCCCCATCATCAGGAATGGTAAGCAGCATAGAAAATAGATGGATGAATATTTTTGAAAACAGGTGGGGAAAAACAGTCTTCAAGAAACATGTCCAAAAGTTGATTAAATGATTTAATAAACATAAGCTGAAATTGAACGCATTCCCTTTTTTCTTTCTTTTTTTTTTTAAATTCATTAGAGTTTGTTTTGTTTTTTTTTTGTTCATAGCTGGCAATTAAAACAATTAGCCTTGTACCATTTAATACAGCTCTTCCATTTTGTATATGCGTACTGAGCAAATGCAGAAGGTGCACATAAAAATATACAAACTTACCACGATCACAAAAAAAGGTAACACAATGTCTGACTTTTTGTATCAGATCTAAATAAATATTCACATTAAAATAATAAATATGAGCAAAACCTGGTACTACCATAATCCTGATATGTAAGGCAGATCTGTTGCCACATCAACACTCCTGACAAACTACTCTGTTCTGGGGTGCAAAAATGCATCCACTTTCTCTAATCCCTAAGATTTCATAGTTAATCATATAATAATAATATAATATATTTATTCATGTAATCAAAGCCTGCATAAAATAGAGTAACTTCAATGCGGATTGATTGTTTCGTGAGCGTAACAGAGTAAAACTACTTAAAGGTCCCTTTTATGGATCCGTACCAGTCTCAGTTTGTCGGGTCCCTTATAATAGGGAATATTTTATAAATTATAATTGCAAAATCTAATGATTTAAGTTAATAAAAAAAAAAAACGAGTATGGCAGCAGCAATTAGATCAACACAAATTACAGTTACTTAAAACACTTGAATTTTTTGCACCTGATGCACAGCAACTTTGTGAGGCTATATAAAGTTTGTTACAAGTCCACTGACCTTTTAAATAACTAAGAATCTTAACCAGTGCAGCTGGAAGCATGTTACTGTCTTCTGACATCATGTTATATTATCTTTCAGTATTTTACACAAGACCCAAACAGGCTGGGGTTCATACAACAAGCATCAAATACTACAATGAGGGAATTCCTTCCCTAGGGACATGTGTGACGGTATATCATGGTACCTGATTGCCTCTAAAATGTTGCCATGCACAGCGTCCAAGGTCTTCATTTTAGATTCTGAACTTTGTTGGCCCAAAACACATAAGGTAGGTTTGGAATTACACTTGTACACGGCTAAATACTTGCAGTTACAGTAGTGTTGCACTATTTACAGTCTGTAAGGTTCATGAGGTCACTGGCCTGACAAGGTGAAAGGTCAGAGATGGAGAAGGGCTTTTAGTTGAACATGATGGACTCAGGGTCCTGGTTCATCATTTGGGCCATGTGTCGTAGCACGTCTTTCTTAGTGATGATCCCGAGTAACCGTCTAAGGAGCAGAGAAATACTGATGTCAAAATATGAAGTCAGAAAAACTGATTTGCTATATGGATGACACACTGACTTTCCACTTTACTAGGAACGCCTGCACAACTGCACACACACAATGATTAGATCATGCAGATATGGGTCAAGAGCTTCAATTAATGGTCACATCAAACATCAGAATGAAGCAAAAGTGACTTTTTCTCTGACTTTGATTGTGGCATGGATGTCGGTGAAAGGATTGCTGGTTTGAGTAATTCAGAAACTGCTAATCTCCTGGGAGTTTCACACAACAGTCTCTTGAGTTTACACAGAATGCAACAGTATAACAGAAACTGTGACTCCATTTTGCATTGGGCCAGCACACCAAACCATTGATCAATTATAACAATCAGCTATAACAACATGCTTCACCACGTTTAACTCCTTACTTACAGCAGTGAGCCTTTAAAAACGTCTCGCCCGTTTTGAAAACTTCATACCACTCTTTAGCCATAAATATACTTGTCAGAATATTTGCCGTTTTGCAGATCAGCAGATCCGCAGAAGCCAAACCTGCCATGCAGAGACATTTCAGCTCTGACGTGCCCTCTAGTGGATATTAGATTTCAGTCCTCACAAATGCACAAAAGTTGTGAACGATCCTGCTTATGCACACAAGACTCGTGCAATATGTATACAACAGGAATGTCGATTTAAAGGCAAGTCATACAGCTGCATTGCAGACAAATAATTATGCATGGTTTAGGGTGGTGTATTTTTTTTCTTTTCTCTCTGAAATGGGTTCATGAGAAGCTCTTACCCACTGCGAGTGACAAGGCACTGGCGAAGGCCGAGCTTGCGAAAGATATCCACCACGGTCTCCATAGGCGTGTGGTCAGTGACAGTAAAAGGACTAAGGTTGAGAATGCGCCTCAACTTCAAGGGCTGAGGGTTCGAGGCTGGCAGCTGGGGTGCATCCTCAGTGAAGTACACCACCGAGTTACTCACCACACCATCCTGTTTCTGACGTGCAGTCTCTAAATTTACACAGACAGAGGAGATGGCATGAGTTAGTGAGATAATGCGGCAGAAGAAATACAAAATATAAAAAACATAATTTGCAAAATTTTATTAGTTACATGCTATCTAGTTCCTGATTAACTGATTCATTTTTTTTTAACTGAAAGTACAAATAAGTCAGTAAGAGTTACTGAAAAATTTCCATATGAACTGTGTTAAATAACAGGAGCTTAATTGTGTTCTTGTCTAGATAATTGTTATATGTAGAGCCTGGCATCATGGGGGAAAAAAAATACCTCAAAAAGGTTTACTATCATTTCCGCCCGTTTCCGATACTGTCTGCCTTCTGGGTTTTAAACTAAATGTCCAATTGGTATCCAATTCAAATACTGCCCAGCTCTAGCTATAAAGTGGAATCTAATATTTTTAATGGAATGCTTTTCTGCAACTGCAGTGAGTGTAAGTCAGTGCTTACTGATAGCCAGGGTCAGATCCCTTCGCTGGACAAAACCAATGAGTCTCTCGGACTCGCGTGAGACGACTACGGGGAAGCCGTTGTAGTCCGTCTCTTTGATGAGCATCTCTACATCCTCCACGGTGGTGGAGTCCTGCGTGAGGACGGAGAGTGGCGGCTCATTCCTGCGTGGTCGCATCACATCAGTGGCCAGAGTGCGGTGGGTGAACTCATCCTGGTCCAGGTATGGGTAACCATTCAGACGGATGTGTGCCTCATAAATTCCCTCTTTACCGAACGCATCTGCCACCCACTTACTTGTAACAGCGGCAGCCATTAGAGGCACAATGTACTCTAATCCTCCAGTCAGCTCAAACATAATAACCACCAAAGACACCGTCATCCGAGTGACTCCACCTGAGAGGAGAAAGGAAGTGAAGAAGTAAGAGGGAGGCAGGAAAAGCGGAGAAGACAAAGTTAACTGGTCATTAGATTGCAATGTACCAATCATGTATACATGTTGCACTACACTATATGTTCAATATTTCTCACAAAACTGTATCTTCCCTTTATTGCACCATTGCACAAAGTCACTTCTGCTGTCATGTTTGTTTGTTTTTTTTCAAAAGGGGAGGCAATACGAAAATCCTTTCATTGTTAGTGCTTATTTAATAATTGTATTATTTGTTTAATTAACTTTTGCTCAACACAGATAACTGGTTCATGTAGCCTTTCAGTTAATGCTGCTTTCTTATTGCATAAACAAAAAAAGTCATTATAAGCTACAGACCCTTGTTTTTAAAGTCTCTTTCATCTCAAATAAGGAATGTCTTTTCCTGCTTTTGTGAATACGATACCAATCAGGTTAATCAGCACCTGGACACACCCAGGGTTTAGACCTCACCTAAGTTTAAAAATAGCTCAACCACTTCTTGGCGCAAACGGATTCTGACTGTAACATTTCAAGTCTACAACAAACTTCATATTGTTAAAAGTATAACACAGGTTATGCCATAAAATTAACCATACGCTTCCTACCGAGACACGCTGCGGCCCCCACCATGGCGTAGAGGCCGGGTGTGACGCAGTCTGCACCAGGACGACACCAGTTCTTAAAGATGATCCAGTCGTGGTGGTGGTAAGCCATCTGCTCCACGGCAATGCCCACTATCCTTCCAGCAATGGCTCCAACCGCCATACTGGGAATAAACAACCCTGAGGGGATCTGGGCAAAGCAACAGCAGCAAAATATTTTATTTACAAAAATACTTACTTTAAAAAAAAAAAAAAAGATCAATTAGTAATGACTAGCACACTTGTATAAAAAAGCAATGCCCTACCTTCATGCCAAAAGTAAAGATGGTGATGACTATCTTGAAGATCAGCGCAAGTGCCAACTGCCAGAGGGCGCTGTAGACCCCTGGCCCAGCTGGTCTGTCTGGTATATCATCCTCTGGACGGCTCATGTTGGGGTTATTGATATAATCGCAGAGTTGAGAGGACTCGAGAGCACCACAGTCATTAAATAACTCTGAGATGAGTTCGCTGGTGCTGCGACGTGTATATGGGTTTGGAAATGCCAAGATGGCTGTGATGCCTGTCACCACTATTACCTCCAGGACAGGGTACTTGCCTAGGCGAGTGGTCTTCCGGCGGCGACACCAGGCAATGTTGCCCCGGATAAACAGGGTGCCCCAGAGGCCCCCGAATACCCCAAGAAGGATGAAGGGAACTAGCTCAGCCATGTACCATGGTGTGTGGTATTCCACATAGAATAGCACCAGGCGGTTGTTACCGAATGGGTTGATAGAGCGCAGTGTGAAGGCAGCAACCAGCGCGGCGAAGAACGAGCGCCACAGAGTCTTAAGCGGAAAGTAATAACTCACCTAAAAGAGGCACATGATGCTTAGATTGGAGAGGGTTCGTAACAAAAAATATATAACAAAATATATATAGATTGGTGTTTCCACACCTATAACTCTCCTCCTCATCACATCTTTACAAAACTATTCCGAGACACTTAATGACACACACAATAAGCTCTACGACAGGCAGGGATGCATATTTGGCTGAGATTTAAGAAGACACTGTTTATTGTTTACCTCCTCTAAGCTGAAAAGCACGCCACCTATTGGAGCACCGAACGCTACAGACACTCCAGCAGCCGCAGCAGCTGATAAAACCTACAGATCACACAAACAGAGCATGTGGTGGTGATGTCACACAACATTAGTAACTGCAGGACCGAAACGAAAAAAAAAATGTAAAGAATAAAAATGAATTTAAAGAGAACGGATTTGCTGTCTATTACACAATCATAGTAGCTTCATAAACCAAAAGGTTCTTTTCACCTCTCGACGTTTGCCTTCGTTCCTGCTGTATTTAGAGAAAAGGCTGCAGAAGAGGTTTCCACAGCAGCAAGCCACATGCACCAGAGGTCCTTCCTTTCCCAGACTGAGACCGGACGACACAGCCAGCACCAGAGTGACTGTCTTAATCAGCAGGGTCCACTTCCCCAGGTAACCTCGGATTATAAACCCACTCAGGATTGTCTTAATCTGGCAAACAAAAGAAACAAATTCAGTTCAGTTTCAAGTTATGCATATTATACAGGAGTTAGTTCTGGTCCACTAATTTGACTGATTGGGCAGCGATCCATGTTGCTACGGTATTTGGCGATAACACCACTGGGATGTTTCACTGTGTATCACTCTGCTCGTCCAGGAGTGACTGTGTTCGGCAAGTAAAATTCCACTTCCTATTTTGAAACTGCTGCTATGGTAGTGTTAGCAAATCATCACTGGACATGGCAAATGATAATTGTCAGGAATATAACTTTTGAAGTAAAATACAGTGGTGCTTGAAAGTTTGTGAACCCTTTAGAATTGCCTACATTTCTTCTTAGATATGGCCTGAAACATCATCAGATTTTCACAAAGTAGATAAGGAGAACTCAGTTAAATAAATGAGACAAAAATAATTCACTTGGTCATTTATTAATTGCTAAATATGTTCCAATATTACATATCAGTACATTTCAGTACCTGGTGTGACCCCCTTTTGCAGCAATAACTGCAACTAAACGTTTCGGGTAACTGTTGATCAGTCCTGGTCAGGTGAAGATGGAATGAAGAAGGGATGCCAGTTTTACTGAAGGCACCTTTAATGAACATGTACTACTCAGTATGAGCTAGCTAATCATATAGTCAACGTGCTATAAAGTCAGTGGTGTTTCTTTGGGATCGATATTAATTTCTTCTTTATAGCACTGTTGCATCAAAGCAATTTAACACTCGAGGTCATTACGTAGTACCTAATATCAGCACAGCTGTGATTATCTCCAGCTCTTGGCAGGTGACCTCATGCCTGTAACCGAATCACAGCCGTGCTGGTACTGAAGTACAACAGCCAAGCATGTGATATTGCTTAAATATAATAAAGAACATACTTCATTTGTCTCAGCCTGTGGCCTATTTTACTGATTACAGAAAATAAAAAAACTCTTGCATCATTCTAGCTTTTACATTTGTCATACGTTTCCTCATGGGAAGATTATCACCATGTGATATTTAATTCCCTGTTATATTATTTCTAAGACATTATAATAAAAACACACTCGTGTTTTGATTTCGTGTATAGAACCACTTACCTCTGGTATTCCTGACCCACAGGCGTATGGAGCAAACACTCGTACCAGAGACACAGCCAGAAAGGAGAAGAACAGCGCCCACACCACGTACAGGAAGTAATTTAACACATACGCTCCAGCACCCTAAGTGCAATACACAAACAATTAGAGAGAGACAATAAAGGTAAACTTACTTGAACTTACAGTAGTTTACTGTACAGTAGTTTTTTTTTAACCCAAGCTGCCAGTAAATTACTGTAAACTTTTACAGTCTTTTTTCAAAATGTATGAGATGAAAAAAAAGACTATAGGGCGTATTCACTCAATGTGCAAACCAAACCGCTCATTAAATTAGACACGTTATTAAATCACAACAGCCATTCACACCCTTTCTATTCTGTTTCACCATACTGACAATTGTCAGAGTCTGAGCTTTTCTAAAGCCTGCATTACGCAATCTGGGTTTAAACTGGTTTGGGGGAAAAAAAAGCCCACAAACGATTAGTGCAGTGTGTGGTGTGTGTAAAGCAGAGGCACGTCATTTACTAAAAGAATGAACAATTTGAAAATAATACCAGTAAAGCACTGTTGAAACTAAGTATTAGTCCATGAAATAACTGTATTAAACAGCAGATGAATGTCAGCTTGTGTCTTCCCCTACCCCAGTGTGTCCTGTCATCAACTCAGCCCATTTCTGCCACTGAGGACATTTGTCCCTGTCAGCGAATGTAGTCTCGTTGGATGTCCAGCAGCACTGCTCATGGCTGTACCAGAATGCAGACAGACACACTCCCTCTTTCAGGTCTGTCATCCAGTCCACAGCCAGGTCTATCACTCCAGCCAAAGTGCCTGGAGCAGAAGGAAGGGAATCATCGCTGTGAATATCAACCAGCCAGTGCTGATCAATCCAACACAAAGCCACTGAGTTGTGTACCTGACAGTAGGCCAATAAGCAGCATGACCACCCATCCTGACCAGGCATCAAGTAAACTCTTGACAAGCTCCCAGATAGACTCCTTTCTCTTGTTTCGAATCTAAGCACAACATTATCATTCAGTCAGAGATACACTATATGGCAAAAGATTTGTGGACACCTGACCATTACACCCATATTTGGGCATCATTGACCAATCTGTTGCCAAAAAAAATGGAAGCACACATTTTGTAGAATGTCTTTGTATGCTGTAGGGTTACAATTTCCCATCACTGGAACTAAGGTACCCAAACCTGTTTCAACACGACAGTGCTCCTGTATACAAATTGGGCTCCATGATCACATGGTTGAACAAAGTTAGAGTGGAAGAACACAAGTGTCCTGAACACTGAACACCTTTGGGATGAACTGGAACACCAACTGCACTCCAGACCTCCTCACCTGACATTGGTGCCCGACCTCATTAATGCTCTTGCACCTAAATGAACACAATCCCCACAGCCACACTCCAAAATCTAGTGGAAAGCCTTCCAGAAGAGTGGAAGTTATTATAACAGCAATGGGGAAATAAAAAAATCTGGGAATAAATTTGGAATGTGATGTTCAAAAATATACGGATGTGATGGTCACATCATATTTGTATGACGGTCAGATGTCCACAAACACTTGTAGACACCAAATTAAATACTTCAGGTATGATTAAAGCTGTTCCTGAGGCAAAGGGTGGAACTAAGAGTTATTAGGAACTTAACATTAATATACAGTATTATTATAGGTGTTTTGTCCATCCCACTGTTTTCACCTCCCACCCAAAGTGTTTTATCAGCTTGTGTATTTCTGAAATTCCCATTTATGATGTTAATTAAGAAAATCTATTAAACGTGTGTGGTTCTCATACCTTCCTGTGACGGTCAGTGTCTCTGGATTTCTCCCTGAGCCAGTCGATGGTGTGGAAATCTTCATATGTGCCCACATCAGGCATGGGCTCATCTAGGAAGTCCATGAGGTTTCCAGCCCCGTTCATCTCCTCCGTGGGGGTGGCATTGCTAATCACTTAAGAAAAGATCATACTGTCAGGTCAAGAACGAAGATTTTCAAGTGTGGTTTTTACCACATAGTTTTATCATAGTGCCCCACCCTACACAAGGCAACGGTCACGTAAAAATAAATCAAGCTGTAAATATACTGTAAATGCTGCAAAAAAAAAAATTTTCAAATTCAAGCAACTTCTAAAAGTTCACAGGGAACACATTATTAAACCAAGCTCACTACAGAGACATAGCAATGAACATAAACATTCCTGCCAGGACACTGTTTTTTTTTTTTTGGTAATTTTCATGGAAGTTCATGGTTTTTCAAATGCACTCTCCGGCTAATCATAAGACTGGTAGGAGTGAACTCAAAAAGAGTTGCAGGACGATCTGATAGCAGCTGTAATAAAAGTTACACAGAGAACAACCAATGAAGTGGACCACAATCAACATGCAAAGCTCCTCTGCTTAAAAAAATAAAAAATAAAAATAAAATGATGCAATGAGATGCACAGCTAAAATAGGTACACCAGAATTTAGACACCAGAACTCTTTTTGGAACAATGTACTCTGGTGAAAGGAACTCTTTGGTAAATAATTAGCTTGTCATGTTTGTGGAAAGCCTGGCTGTGCGTATGATCCCAAGAACACCAGACCCACAGTGAGAATGATGAATTCAAGATGATCCTCTGCAAATGGTACTGGGGCACTGAAGGAAACATGAACGGGGTGATGTTTTGGGATATATTAGAGGAGAATTAAATCTCATGGGCCAAGAAACTGAATCTGAGAGAAGATAGATGTTTCAACAAGACAACAACCCAGCCAAAATAAATCAACCCGGGTTTCTAAAAGGTGCTTGCAAGGCCAAGGCAAGACTTGAGATTTTGAAATTGCTAGTCAGAGAGACCCACACAACCTTTAGGAATAAAATCCATGAAAAATGGGCCAACATGTAACTTTCTGGAAGTCAGCATTGCTCAGGAGCCACGTGGAATTTACATATCCATCACGGGGGGAAGGGTCTAGGCTTCCCGAGGGTTAACCACCATGCTGCAGAATGGTAATTACTTCTTACCACTGATGTCATGAAGCTCTAACTGCCAGCAATGGCCTTGAAACAAAGTACTTACGTTGGTAATTTGTGAGGTCTGAATGCATTTTTACCTTTCCACGTAATTTTTTAAACATATATTTCTTTATACTAATGAATACACACTTTCGTACATATTCAGAAGAACAAAGCCAAAAGCCTTGTGTCTGTAAATCTAAAGTGGATATACATTATGCACTGGAAGTGTATTGTATAACAAAAACAAAAGTGTCTGAATACTTCCTCTACCTTAATGTACTGTATAGGCTGTCTTTGCAGCAATGTGCGTTTTGGACCCTTGAGCGAAAGCTGAAAGTGACCTTGACTAGGAACAAACGGACAACAAGGAAATGTTGTGTTTGCTTTTTTTTTTTTTTTTTTTTTGAGTCTGTTGAGGGATTTCAGTTGGCTAAATGAGCTATGAAAAGTGTTCACAAAGAAGAAGAAGAAACCGATGAAGAAGAAGAAGAAGAAGAAGAAGAAGGGGGGGGGGGGAGGACAACGTTGCACTCTCCAAAGCCTGTGGCCTGTATCCCGATTCTCCTTCCTGCCTTTAGTATAGTATACACATATTATATTTATTTACTAGAGCCATCAATTTTTTTTTTTTATAATTTCCACCCACAAAAGCCAAATCAGTCCATCTTAAAATATAGATTAAAAAAAGATTAAAAATAGCAGTAAGATTCAAGAGGAAATTTTGTACGTTTCGTTTTTAAAGATAAAGCTTCAGATTAGAACCCATTTATTTAAGTGACCAGACAGTTACGCTTAAGACTATCAAAAATAATAACTATAGCAGCTTTATAGTGGTAGATATAAACGTCCATCTCCGGCTGGTAAAAGAAAGCATTCAAAGACCTCCTGGTTATAAATCATAGATCTCTGTTAGCTCACATGTCTACATGAGCTGCAGGTCTCGTGATACTCGGACAAACCATTCATCATTGACATAGGCTTTTTTTACTCCGAATAATCTGTCACATAAAATGAACTACTTTTTCAGTGGCTTCAGAAAGTATTCAGACCCCCTTAATTTTTTTTCCAATTTTGTTATGTACAGTAGCAGCCTGATTCTACAATTATTTAAATAAAATAAAAATATCTCACTCATGAGCCCATAATTACATAGTGAAAACAGAATTTTTGCCATTTTTGTAAATTTATTAAAAAGAAAAAAAAAAAAAACCCTGAAATATCACATTTACATTCAGACCCTTTGAAACGACACGTGAAATTTTGCTCAGGCGCCTGCCATTTCTCTTCATCTTTGCTGAGATGTTTCTACACCTTGACTGGAGTCCATCTGTGATAAATTACATTGATTGGATATGATTTGGAAAGGCACACACCTCTCTGAGCATATCAGAGCATATTTTCTTTTTAATCAATTATTATTATTATTGTTATTATTATGAATATTGTTATTAGTATTAATATTATTATAAATATCATAAAAAAATAAAACTTACTATTCACTCATTCTCTTTTGTCTAAGTAGAGGACAGGACTTTATAAAATCCAACAGATAAAAAATAGACAGATATGATAACATAAAAAAAACCTTTTTTTTTCCCTTATGTGTTATTACATGATTTATTATTATCGTCATGTTTACGCATTGTCGTGATTATTAAATGATATTAATGGTTGTTACAATTTAACACTATTTTGTTAATGAAAAAATGCATTCCATATGTATTAATAACACACTCAATTGTAAAATGCCTCAGTAATACAGTACACATAAATGCTTAATAAACTAGCTGTGTGTTATAAGTACTTTTTGTGTAGATGATATGAAGACATTTATGAACTAACATGTTTATGTAAATAGTTAATTAATATGTTATTAATAAAGACTGTAACACGTCTGCAGGATTAATAAGAAACTGTAAAAGCAGGCGAGACCAAACATGACACCAACAGGGGGGAAATACCGAGCAATATTACTATTATTACTATTATTATTATTATTATTATTATTATTATTATTATATAATTGATATCGTTCATATATTAAAATATGAGATGTGAAGCAGGTGCATTTGAATTTCCCCGGAGCCTGAAATGATCGGCTTACCTTCTGCCTCCGCCATTCTTTATTATTATTATTATTATTATTAAATAATTGCTGTATATCAGTTCACTTATATCTGTTCATGTAGCGCGACCATTATTATTTTTTTTTTAATAAAAGCAATAACTGTTTTAAAGCGCCACTTTATGGCTTCCATATAATAATATAGCTAAGCCTAGAAGCTGGTAAATAAAACAGCCGTCACTTTCCCAGCATGCAACTGGGTGCGTCTCAAATCGGCACAAAATAAATAAATAAATAATAAAAAATCCAGCTTGGTCTGATTTGGTCTTTTCAAGCTGTGGTTATGTTTCCAAGTTTCCTTATTACTTACTTAATAACTTAGTACTAAGGAAATGAATTATTACTATTATTATTACTAGATTAACCAACAAACATTTGCGCTTTCCTAAATATTTGGTGTACTGTTGTGGGTTTTTTTCTTTAAAAGAAGAAAGAAAGAAATGATGTAGAGTTAATATCAGTTTCTCAGAAACAGATTGCTGTCAGACTTTTAGCCATATGTATATATTATAAGCTCGGTTTTCTTTAAGTAATTTTGAGAAATTCCAAACTTTCAAACTCACCATTTAGCCTGTGCATTAGCTGGCATTTAGCTAGTAAATTTTGACATTTTTTTTTGCAAAAAAAAAAAAAAAAAAGATAT
>JAOVYU010000004.1:6639090-6650581 GCA_025674565.1 Synodontis membranacea
ATCTCATAAAAGATCTCAGACATTTTAACTTGGAACAGGCTGTGCGTCAAATCAGCTGCACTGGGGAGGAGGAAAAAATCTGAAGGATTGTGGCTAACGTGTGTCCATCACCTGGGTTTGGCCAAAAATAACAGAAAAGCATCACATCCAAAAATAGTGAACAGTACCATCACCTTATCACTTACACGTCACACCACACGCGCTAGTCCACAGTTTTACGCGCCTAGTCACTAGAAAAAGCTATCGACTTCAATAGTTAAGCCACTTTTGGTACAATTGCAAAAAAGAGAGATATCAAACAACTTTATAGTTCTTTTTTTTTTTAATGTTTTATAAATAATGCAAGATACTCTATGTGTGATTTTTTTTTTTTTTATATAAAATTCAAGACTCCACCATATAGACAAAGAATCTTAGAATACGTTACGCAACGTCACAGCGACAGATTTTATGGTAAAGCTTGTGAGAAATTGCTGGTTTATGCAACCGGATAGTCCCCTTTTTTTTAATGTCTTTTTTTTTTTTTTTTTTTTTTTTAAGAGCAATCATTTTCTGATTTTGTCTATGTTGGTAAAGGGGACAAACTAAGAAGAGAATGAGTTTCTCTGGAGTTATTGGGAAGAATGAGACAGGGAAGAACACACTAATAATAATAATAATAATAATAATAATAATAATAAAAGGGTAGCGCTTTGTAATCAACAAAGATATATAAAGAAAATACAGTTTTGCCAGCATAAGAACACATGACAAAATTTCACGAGCTCCGCAAAGGAAACTAAATCAGCAGGTTGACTTTCCACAACATAAAGATCTTATTGCCTTGCCAATAAGCTTCTGTTAGAAAAGAAATAAATCCTTTTTAAAAAATTTCTTAGAAAAAAAAAGGACTACCCAATCACATAAACTGGCCTCAGTTATCCTGATAGCTACCATACGAATATCACCAGCTGATTCCTCTCGTCTAGTCTCGTCTCGTCTCGTCTCGCTTTTCAGCAGTGGCTGGTCAGTGCACGACATTAGGCAACGGTAAGGTTACATAAAAGCACGAGGAGTAGAGCATGTTCAGGACTGGAAGCATCTCGAAGTAGGAGATACACCAGTGCAGGGTCAGTATAAACACAGGAAGAACACTAATACTCCACAATAAGTCAGACGTGTGTGTCCTGGACAAGCTCTCTTTCCTAACGAACCCATCTTTATAGGCTTTCTTGTAAAAGATAAAAAATAGCCTCGTCTTTATTCCATGTCCTTGTATTTACAAGCACAAGGTGGAGACTGAAAGTGTACAAAGCGTCTGCTCCGTGACCAAGTTCTCTGACACAAGAAAAGGATGGAAGTACAAACCACAGCAACACGATGAATTTCAAATATTGCATAAAAATCGGGAAAAAAAAATAATACACTTGGGCCCAACAATATCATACAAAAAACAAAAAACAAAAAAAAAGGAAATATAAAGACTATACATCCAGCACTCATTGCAGTCACGAGGAACAAAACAGTTTTGTTGCTTCTTTTCCAAATTCTCGTAATTTCTTTGAAATGTGGAGATTTTTCTGGAAGCCCAGTTGTCCCAATTGTCCTCGGTGGTGGTTTTGGTTTGGAAGAGTGTGTACAGAAAGATTCTGTACTGACCAATTCAAGTGGAAGTATCAGGATGTGATGAGGACGCTGTCTCTTTAGACAGCAGTTCTCCATGTCAGGCTCCATCTTACAGAAATTTGCACCAATTTGACCTCTAACAGAATCTGTTCCGTGCCTAAACCGTGATGCACTGACCAAGCCCCTTTCTCTCTCGCTCTCTCGCTCTCACTCTCTCTTTCGCTCTCTCGCGCTCACCCCTCTTCCTCGCTCTCCTCACTGGCCTGTACTAAGACCTAGCATCTGTTTTGGACTTGACTATCGTGATGACGCTGGTGGCGCCCACCTTCCCTGGTACAAGAGGCCCAATGACGGAGGCCAGAGACCCGCGGCCGGAGACGGGAACGGGTGCGTTGGTGATGGGCACCGCAGGAGCACGAGCCACAGTCCTGGCGAAGCTCTGCAGCGCCTCATATTTGGAGCGCAGGGCATCGAGCTCCACCTTCATGCTGGCGTTCTCTGAAGCGAGCTTCTCCACCTCCTGCTGGAGCTCGGCTTTCTGCCGCTCGAGCTCCTCCTTCTGGGTGACGCGCTTGACCCGGCAGCTGGCAGCATAGCCGCGGTTCTTCAGCGTGCGCCGCCGCTGCTTCAGCTGCACGATCTCCTCCTTGGAGAGGCCGCGCAGGTGCTGGTTGAGCTCGCGCACCGACATCGACACCAGCTCGTCATCCGTGAGGCTCGTGCCATTCTCGCCCGGCTCCCGCTTCACCTAAAACACAAAGGGAGAAAGTGAGCGATAAGGAAGAATATGGTGAGGCGGAGATGTGAAAACAGTATAAAAGAAAAGAATAAGGTGACACACCTTCAAGGCTTTGTTTCCCTTGTTAGTGGTCGTCATGCCACGAGAGCCGCTTGCAAACCACACAGATCTGCGAGACAGGAAACAGATACGTTTAAAAAAAAAGTTTTTAATCCACAAGTACTATAAATCATACAGTCCTGTCTTTACAAACCCCCCCACATGCCCCCCCAATAGATGAGGCCCAACAGATGAGGCCTAGATCAAATCATTTTTTTATATTTAGCTGCAACTAATATGATTTTAAAATAAACTGCACACTAAAGTATTCTCAGTTCCTCCTGCCACGTGTAGCCTGAACTAGTTACCTTTCTCTAAAAAAGAAACCTGGAATAGTGAAAGTGGCAGCATGTAACCGCCAGCTTCCTGTCTCCAACTTCCTGTGTGGCTCTAGTGGTTGGAAACCTTCACTCAATTTCGAGAACACCTTTTTTTGATGAGAGCTCTGCTTGTCGCTGATAGGCTGGTGAGCAGCCAAAAGGGGGAGGAGCCAAATGGTATAGGAGGAAGTGGTGGCATGGGCAGCAGGCCAGGGGATTACCAGACAGTAATAGGCTAATTAGACTGCACTCACTCATTTATAAGGGGAAACAGGAAGGGCTTTTCATTTTAATATTTCACAAACCAATGTTAAATCATAACTCAAACGAAGCAACCTTCAGAAAAATGCTTTCCGTTGAGGTTCACGTTTTAGACAGGAACGGAATTTGAATTCTAAATAGTTTTATCCTTTTTTAAAAATATTCTCTTTAGGACAGGCTTTTTTTTTCTCTCTCTCTTCGTTTTTTTTTCTCTTTTCTTCATTCAGCGTACACATACACATGGCTACTGCTCAATATATTCCAGCTCAGCTGCGACATCTGACTGAACACTTGTAACTGCTCGGCCGGTTTCGTTAAACCAAAAGCCGGTATCTTGGTTCTCTTTTTTAGATTGAATTAGAGGAAACAAGCACCTATTACAGGAAACAAAGAAAGGGAAAGCAACATGTAAAATGTAAACGAGTCTACAGACACACACATCTCTACAATGGGCTTCATGGGTGTTGCCATGAAGGGTGACCATTGTTCCAGCTGCCATCATGGGATCGAGAGAGGATGATTCTGCACATTCCTTCACATCCCTCAGACAGTACTGCGCCTCAAACATCGGCACGCAGCATTACTAACAGCCACAGAAATCACACAAGCCCCAGAGCAAAGACAAGAAATGGATACGCCGCCGCCGCCACCGCCGCCACCCTAAAACGCGAGCCGTCTCAAATCGCAGACCACACCATAATACCTTAAAGTATGTACTGTGTACTAATTACTATGACAATCCATACTAAGTAAACCCCCTGAACTCCGAGAATGCTCGATTGCAGATTTTTCTTCATTCCTTTCCAAATATTTTCAGCGTGATAAGTGTAAAACGGCCAGTCCAACCGGCAAGCTGGTTCGACAAGCATGTAAAGAAAATACCCTAAAAACGAAGGTTTTCATTTGGCATGAATGTTCGATGCTGTAATTACATCACACGTGCTTTGTGCAGTGCCAAGTCCTGCAATAATAATCACTCTCCTGCATCATCATCTCAGTGTTACACGTTCAAGAGAAAATAAAAACACTTAAGCCTCAAATGTTTTAACTTGCAATGTGATGAGAGGAAACTACAGCTTACTATGCTGTGTCCAAGGAGATCAGCAATTTCCGAAATACACGCTCAAAGTCACAGAAATGACACCCCCCCCCCCCCATTCTGATGATGTGAACATTACACCACCTAAAGCTCTTGACCTGTAGCACACTGCACTGCTGCCACATGATTGGTTGATTGGATCACTGTGCGAATGTGTACAGGTGTTCTAGTAAAGTACAGTATATGAGCATGTGATTAAAGACACCTATACTTTTTTCACTCCACAGTACAGGTTTCCCAACATCAAATTTAAAAGCCCAGGATTTGCATTTCACACGAAAGGGCTTTTCAAAGAGGGCTTTTCATTTATTTAAAGCCGTCATTCATTGGGAGGACACGAGCGAAGTCAGACGCTGTTGACCTTCGTCTCAGTAGTAAACACACCCGGTGCATATTAAGAGATTAAGGGTGTGTGTGTGTGTGTGATTGTGTGTGTGAGTGTTGGAGGGAGTCATTTCCTGGCAGAAGCTCTCAAGACGCGTCTGCATAAGTCCTGCCACCAACTACACCCATTTCCAGCACCGGATCACAGCGGGACGGCTTCAGCTCCGAGTAATGAGAACCTTCTAATCCCAGAAGGTCCTGTACAAGAGTGTGAGCAAGAGAGATAGACAAGTGTGTGTTTTATCCTGCACAGGCCAGCTGAAATCCCTCCGTATGGAGCACCGCGCTTGGCCACAGGCTCAGGATTAGACTGATTAACCTGTCCGTCTCCATCTCGGCCTCGGAACGCAGAGGACAGGCAAGCGCAAAAGCAACAAACTGCGACACAGCACGGCAAAACGGATCCATTTTATTGCGCTTAACAGATGGCAAAAAAATAGTATTATATATATATATTTTTTTTTTTTTTTTTTTTTTTTTAAAGATCATATTATTATTAATAATCTATATTTATAATCTCTCTCTCTATAATAATAATAATTTCTGCCCATTTTGCAGTAACTTAGTCTCTTAAAATCGTACACTCAACGGCCACTTTAACAAGAACACCCGTACACCTGCTGATTTAAATTTTTAATGATATCATCACAGAAATCCCGATAGAAGGGTTTTCATTTAAATGGATCCCTTTTGTGCACTTGTTCAATTAGCCAATCATGCAGCGGCAGCACAATCCAAACAACAATGCAGATACAGGTCAAGTGATTCAGTTCATAATCACATCAAACATCAGAATGGGGGAGGGGGGGGGTGCAATCTCAGTGACAATGTTCCATGGTTGCCCCTTCCAAAAAAAACAACTAAACATCCAGGTAGAGGCAGTAATGTGGATGGAAACGTTTTGCTGATGCGAAAAAAAGGTCAAAGGCCTGACTGGTTCCTAGTTCATGGTAACGCCACGGAAAATCAAATAACCACTCTTTATAGTCGAACAGAAACACATCTCCATTCTCCTGTTGACATTTGTGGAACAACTGCACGAACGCACAGGTATACAGGTGCATCTAACAAAGCGGAGGGCGAGGGTATACAGGACACGATTGATTACATGAGCAGGTTCGTGTACTGAACAAAATGCTTAGCTGTAATTCCAAAAGAAATGGGTTTGTAGTACATAAATATGTACATGATCTGAGGATGAACTGTAAGTAATTATGTAATATTCTTCAGCTGGTTGATCAGTTTGTAATGCATCCAAAAAAATGCAAAATGCAGAAAAATCACATTTTCCCATAGTGTGTGTGTGTGTGTGTGTGTGTGTGTGTGTGTGTGTGTGTGTGTGTGTGTGTGTGCGCGCAACAGATTTAAGTGGCACAGAGTAAAAATAACCCAAATCTAATCAGACTGCAATACCAGAGCAACCAACAAACACAAATAAAGACAGTTCCCCTCCTGCATTCTTCCACTCCACTGTTTTTAAGCAAAAGCGTCGCTACACAATAGACTGGATTAACACGCACCGACCTGAGGGGGAGGGGCTTCGTCTTTATCGGGCCTCGTCTTATTTCCCCAGTGCCCGACCCCATCCCCCATCAACCCATTCTCTGTTAGTGCCGCCAGCCAAAGACCCACCCCCCTGTACCATGCACCAGCCTGCCATACACACACACACACACACACACACACACACACACACACACACACACACACACACACACACAAAACATTGCCTCACACACAGCACTGCCTCATACACTCAGTACTCCACTGGCAAGTCCATTGAGAACACCAAAAAGGTTAGGATGATTTAGGACAACATGTGTAGACGGACGAGGGAAAAAATAAAAAAAGGGACACGTCCATATGGTGCACACAGCGGGCAGCGTCTAGCCTAAATTTCAATTTCAACCCACGTGGACTAAATAGTGCAGCGTGCGGCGATTGGTCGCTACGTTCGAGCAGCTGTTCTGGGCCAGATCAGACTGGCGTCTTCAGTGAGAGACTGAAAGAGGAGATAATAAAGAGGCTGAAGCAAAGAGAACTGTAGGATAACACACACACACACACAAAGAATATACAGCAGGAACTGACTTCAAAAATACATGAGAGAGATCACACAAGAAGGACAGAAGGGCAACATCGTAATGCCTTGCTTTCATCCAACCACCTACACACACACATACACACACACTCATCTACCCACCCACTCACCCACAAACACAAAACACACACCCCACACACCACTTATGGCGATTCTCTTTAATATTCCTCTGTGAGGAGAGGTCACCGACAAGAAACAGACGTCTTCCTGCTGCACCAGCACACCTCATTACCTCTGATAAAGGACTTACACTCCTGTCAGGGTGTGTGTTTTAGCAGCACACATGCTATTATGGAATTATTCCGTGGAGAAGTTCATGATAATGGCTGGAATTAATACCGAAGTCCTGATTTTGCATAACTGCTCACACAACATTGAAACAAGCAGTTTTAGTGGTCGAGTTACTGTTTTAAGTCAAGAGAAAATAGCATTTTGTTAGTTCTATTAAAGTACATGCGTATATACACCATATGAACTCGAAACAGATGACTAAAAATTAACAAACAGACACCGAGCTACGCAACACCTCTTAAGATTAACACCATTGCAGAATAATTATGTTAATTTATTCATTTTTTTGGAATTCTTTATTAATCAACCTATAAAAAAATAGTGTGCTACACAGACATATGAAGTTATCCAGAGTGTGTGTGTGTGTGTGTGTGTGTGTGTGTGTGTGTGGGTGGGTGGGTGTCTTGGAAGGAAACACCATCATCATTTGTGAGCTGAGATGAAGATGAGGAAGAGTGTGCTGAAGTGGACTTTTGCAGGCCTGTGCTAAGGTCTTCTTTATCAGCCCTTACACCGCTGACTTCTCTAAGAGTTAAGTCTCTCTCTCACTCTCTCTCTCTCACACACACACGCACACACACACAAACACACACACACACACACACACACACACACACACAAAGGGGATGAGCGACAGAAAGCGCTGAGCATGAGAGAGCGAGAGAGAAAGGAAAGTGCCACTGAACAAAAACCAGGTCTATGGAAGCACATGAAGAGACCGAGAAAGACAAAAGGAAGAAGACAAAAGCAAAGTTAAAGCCAAGAGCTGGAGAGAGAGAGAGAGAGAGAGAGAGAGAGAGAGAGAGAGAGAGAGAGAGCACATAAGAACCGGTGTGAAGAGGGAGAGTGTGAGTTTGTGCGTGTATATGTATATGTGTGTGTTGGACGGGGGTTGGAGGAACAGAGCTTGGCCAAAACTGCATCCTCAACACTTTTGCGAGAGCTTAGAGGCCGGGGAGGAGGATTGGGGTCGCGCCGAGGGGAGAAAAGCCCTGAACTCAGCAACCAGCGCAACTAAAACCGCCAATTAGAAAAAGTTCCTGCGCTGATCCTCTGCTATAAAACTGCAAGGCCGTCAACACACCACTTGGCTATTGCTGAGACAACCAAACGAGCCCAGCAAGGGCCAGGAGGGGGGGACTCAACAAAAAGAAGGACAACAGAACAGATGTTGGAGGAGAGTTCGGTGTAAAGGGGGAATAAAAATGGAGGCGTGTGACAGTTTGGCGTTTCGTCTGGCGTTTCGTCTGGGTACAAATTTGCAATTAACTGAACGGAACTTCAGCCTCTGGAGTAGGAAAAGCCAGTCCCTGTTCATGCTCTAAACCACGCTCTACACCATGATCTGCCTCATGCAGGGTGTACTGTTTTAAAAAGTCGAGTTAGGTGTGTCTAACACGCTGTGTTCGGGGATGTCCTGAACAACTACTCTACATTCGGGTCAATGAGCAAAGATTGAACTGAACGGACTAACGGTTGAATTGAAAAGGCAAGACGGAGATGTTAAGTGTTGATGAAAGATGTAAGCAGCATCATAAAGAGTGGTGGCGTAAAAATTCAAGCTGTAAGCAGTTGCTTAGGATTCCCTGAATCCTGACGATGCTGGCCATGCTTTCCCTTTGGGAGGGATGGAATACTCTGTCTCAGTCAATCAGCATGTGTATGTGGAAGAGGGCAGACAGAAAGTGGGTTTGACTGTGCTAAAAATCTTTGTTCACAATTCTATTTAACGAATCATGTGTAGCCCACATCACAGTCCAATGACTGGACATTCAAGAAGTCCTTAACATCATCATTACAACTTTAGAAGCATCAGAGAAAGGGCTGCTTTTCTCCAACCCGATCTGCATCAGTCTCCTCCCGAATAGTTGCTTTCATTCTCCACAATCTGGGTTCTCAACTGTCCAGTTGGCAGACCGGTTATAAGAGCTGGTAGTTAATTCTAGCACAGGAAGCGGGATTCGTTGGAATATGGGTTAGGAGAAAATAAGGCAGATTTACTGCTCTGTACAATTTTCACTGATGGAGTGTATTGATGGACTGGACGGGGTCGGTGCCTCTCCTAGTCTTGTCCATTCAGTCTGGCAAAAATCATGCTTCAGGCTACCAGGTGGTCATCTATCTTAGGTCTATATGGAGAGCTAGACAGCTATATGTGGCTGGGATTCCAAGAGAGTAAAATTGGGTTTTTAAGCCTAACTGGAAACGATGGCTTCCCTTTACCCAATTTGATCAGAGCGGCACTAGCTATTCACCTGTTAGCTCATGAAAGCATTATAAGACAGATAGTGGTCTTCCTTGTATGGAATTCGTAGCTTTGCTATTTATGCCAATGGGCAAGTTAGTGACACCGACCCTGCATGCTTTTTCTGGTAGGTGGGAGGAAACCAGAAGACCCAGAGTAAATCCACAGGAATGCACAAAAAAAAAAAAAAAAAAAAAAAAAAAAAAAAAAACATGGGAAACTCCATACAGACAGTAAACCAAAATCAGGATTGGTAAAATCAGTAAACCAAAATCAGACAGTAAACCAAAATCAGTCTCGCCTCTCTCCAGGATTGGAGAGAGGCGAGACTGCAACCCTATCCGGGGCAACTCTGGTTGAGAGAGCAGCATCTTGAAAATACGAGGCTTGAGGCATCTCTGGAGAAGTAAGTGTAAGACCGCACCCTCCTGGTGTGGAAATGGGACTAATTTAGAAGAAAAGTGGACAGAAATGTATAAAATACAAATATTGTGTGACATCATTTACACAGGTACAGCATTATTTTGAATAACTATTTCAGATTTTCGCATTAGTGTAGAACGGTGTATTACTGGCGCCACCTCACATCACTTTAATTCAGGGAAACTGAAAACAAAAGCACACAGGATACTCTAATTCAGGTTGTGTGGGCGAGTTGTTTGTTCCTTAAAATGGGCCACATTTAGCCTTATTAATCCTGTCTGATGCTCTTTTATGAAGTGCAGATGTCTTTGGCAAGTTCCTGGTAAGCATGGCTCTATAATTCACCAGTTTACCACACGCACGGTAAACGGATTTGGCTCACCGGAGAGCCGCAGCCGTATCCTTCGTATTATGAATACGGATGAATCACGGGGCTGAATTGTAAGGCCTGACAGGGTGTAATAAACATCATGAAACTCAGGTGCTTGTTTATCCTCTGAATACAGCCCAACTCTGATCTCCGGACAAAAGCACATCTGTGAACCGCCATTTTTAAGAAGAGAGTGGAGTGACAGAAGCTACTTTTCAGAGGTCTTCCCTCTCACCCACGTTTCTAAAAGCAGTCATGATATCGATCGGAGGCAGCCTGCGAAGTGAATAATTGAAGAACGAGCGAGACAGAAAGGCCAAAAAGAGAATATTAAGGCTACTTGGATGACGCGGGACTAGGAAATCTAAAAGGCAAGTAGCAAGAGACAAGAAAACGATAGTAAGACGAGAGACAATTGGGCAGTGTGCAGATTTTAAGGTTGGGTAGAAAAGGAAAGCCGCTCCATCTAAACACTTTCTCATCTCAGGTATAAATGTGTGATGGCAAATTTTCCTAACACAAGCAGAAAAAAAGTGCAAAGTCAGGAAGCGGGTGTGTGCATTTTTTTTTATTTAGTAAGGGCTTTTTCCAGTAGTGAAGCTCGTAGGTTAATTTGCTCCCCCTCCCCGCCACAACCCCTCTTTATAGGCACACTGAGATAAAGTTAACTAAATCTTATTTTTTCCTCTGATCCTCCAGGTCAGCACAAAAAACAGCTACGGACGAAAGAAATAAACAAGCCTGAAGATGGATTGTGAGAGAGAGAGAGAGAGAGAGAGAGAGAGAGAGAGAGAGAGAGAGAGAGCACAAGCATACACGCGCGAGTTAAGCTCTGTGCAGTTTCTCCGATTTGTCTGCACACATAAGTACTGTGTTAATCTCCACACCAAACACAGGAGCTGGACTGATAAGTATAGACTGATAAGTGAGGAATAAAACACTTGGGGTGTGCTTGTATAGGAAAATATTCATCGCGTTACTGTTGCCAACCCAATGTAGATAATTTACCAATAGCAGCATATCTGGAATTATTTTATTCCTTTACAACTGAACAATTTGCCAATGATCACAATTTTGCAATTTACTAATAAACAACACGTTCATTACGTTTTTCCCGCTTTGTGGAAATCTTGCAAAGCACTGCCGGTGGAAACTCCTTCGGAAAGATCTTAAATTAAGCGAATAAGTTATTACTATAGAAACGGTAACATATTAGAATAAATTTATTGAAAACCTCTGACCAGTCAGATCTGGGAATCCATCAGCCTTTTAAATAATTGTTTTAAACTAAGAACTAGATCTTAGTTTGTATAACGCTTGTATTTTGGGCAGGATTGCAATTCGGCGGTGCGGCATTTCTAACTTTAGTGTTCAACAAGCAGTTTGAAAATATGAAATGCTTTCAACTTGTTGCTCTTGCGCATTTTAAACGGTTTTCTATTAGAACTTTTCCAGCTCTCTGTCCTATTATGATATTCAGAGGTGGACAGTAACGAAGTAGATTTACTTGAGTACTGTATTTAAGTAGAGTTTTTGAGTATCTGTACTTCACTT
>JAOVYU010000004.1:6689788-6700483 GCA_025674565.1 Synodontis membranacea
CTGGGTCTTTGTACAGCACCCGGCCTTCTCTGGATGTCTCCCATCCAAGTACTAACCAGGCCCGCCCCTGCTTAGCAGCCAAGAACAGGCGATATGGGCCCCATATCCAGGGCAGCATGGCTGTACATATTATTTGTACCTCTAAACTGCCTATAAATTTGCAGCATAGTAGGACTTATAGTGCCTTTGTCCTTTATTCAATATACACCAAGGAAAATGATCAAATGCCACTTAAATTCTTTCTAATCTGTTAGATTATTGACAGTTATGACTTTTGGAACAAATTTTGTTCACGATTTCCTAATACAATACATAGTATTAGTCAAAGTAATCACTGTTAGATTCTATGACTTTCCTTTTTTGAAATGTTGTAAGAAAGTGTACGTTGCAATGACCTGAATAAGTGGAAATCTAACGGTGCTACGTATGCCCGGTGAGTAGGCTGGATGCGGTAACTTCCCATCCTTGGCTTAAAATTGCGTCTTTCTTCGCATTTACAACACGTGGCCTTGCGTGTCATGAAGAAGGATGATTTTCTTTTGTGTATGGCAGCTGGATGATCATAGTTCATAAATTTATTTTCACATAATTTCCACATAGTTTCTTCAGCATTGAGCAGCTCATAATAAAGGTGTAATGCACCTGTAATGCAGGCGTTAAGCCATTGAGTGATATCTGTCTATTTCATGTGGAACCCTCTAAATAACTTTCAGGATCTTTCCCATTGCCTTAGAACAGTAGAGTGATCCATATTCAAACCTCCTCTTACCAGCTCTCGACTTCTTACCAGCTCTCGACAGTTTCTCCAGCTCCTCGTCATCTGTTTCCGCTGGTCTGCCAATACTTGGCTTATCGTCTCACCCTTTTGAAACAGTGAACCAGTTCTGGACTGCAGTGCAGCGTTGCCATTGACTTGCTTCTGCTGAGTTTTCCGCTGCTGAATAAAAATAGAAGACGATGACGAATACGAAGCTTGCTGGGCTCCATGCTTGATTGATACCCTACCTAAAACACGTGCTTTTACAGGGAGTTTTTGTAAAGAATGAAAGATATTTATTAAGTCACCCATGCATATTTATTTATGCACCCTAATAAATCGTCTACTTCAAAACGTATTAAACGAAACTAGAAAAATTGCTGCAAAAAGTTCACATCATCCCTGACTCACTCGGTATGATGTTTACGCCATGTGTGTGTGCATTTATATCTTTGTGTCTGGGTTATGTTTGGGTTTTTGTCTTTAAGAACTATTGATGTGTGTTTCAGTCTGTAAAAGCTATTGAAGATGTGTCTTCTTATGCGACTTTGTGTACGCACGATCAGAGCAGCGGTCATTACGCAGTTTAGTTTGCTAAACTGTAACCAGCTTGGTTTCTGTAGCAGATCCTCTGTTGTAGGCAATTCCATGCATTAATCTAAATTATTTAGCTAAGGAACTAAAAAACATTTGAAAGACTTTCATGGACTTTTTTTATTTTATTTACCTCTCTTGCTTTTTTTTTGTTTTTTGTTTTTTTTTTAATCATCAAACCAATGACCGATGAGACGCAAGTTTGTCCTCCTAGGGTCTCATCCAAATCAGACGAACGTGAACTACGAAACAAAAACGTCTCATCTGCGGCCATAAGCAAATCATTAACGATTACGCATTAAAGGTTACCTTGTAACTATTCAGTGCTAGTTTTAAATGCTTTATTTGGTTTTCAGTTCAGCTGCCCTATATGATGATAATGGATCCCTGAGAAGATATGATCATTTCTCTTCTGAGAGCATCTCACAAGCCCTGTAAAAAAGAAAGTCCGTGCAGTTTTACAGTCTGTTACTTATTTAGGCCACCTTCTCTCTGTGCTCTCTCCTGGCTCTTGTTCTCTCACAGCTGAACGTCTGGCTGCCATCCAAAAGGCCTCAGTTCCTATCAGACAGAAACAAATGAGAGCATTTCTATGCATGACAGGATTTTATGAGCAGTGGATTCCCTCCTTCCTTGTCCTCCCTGCGTCTCTCCAGCCTAACAGTCACTCAACAATCCTACCCCCCCCCCCCCCCCCGGAAACCCTCACTTCCATGAGCCATCTAATACAGGTTCAGCTCAGGGTCTCACTCGCTACCATGGAAATTGTAACCTTTACTGTTGAAGTAAATTATACCCAGGAGCAGTTCCCTCACACCGTCTGTCTCTGCATATATGATTTTGCTTCCAAGTTCTCTGTTGAAACTCGCCACCCTTTAAGAAGCAGTGTTCCCCCTGCAGTCGCTGAGAGTCTGATTGCCAAACAGAGAACCCGGCTAATTACTTCCTCCAGAACGACTCACTGGGAAAGGATGCTCATGTCTGAAGGCATTTCAGTCACTCGCTGAACCCTGCCAACCTTCTTCCCTTCCTACTAAAAAAGATGGCATTCCCCACTGCTGGTAAGATTAACCTTTAAACAAAATCCCCATCTTGGTCTTTCTGACAGTCCATTTTCGAACTCAGAGATCATTCTGTACGCTGACATTTTAGCGTTCTGATGCAGGAGCCCAAATCACTGCAGTAAACTGTCTATTACGCCCATTTTCTGCAATACAGGACATTAATTTGCACTCTAAACATCTTAATTGCACAATTGACTTCTGTTATACAGAAATTATACAGACATACAGTAGTTTTTATTATTCTTTTTCCTACCACATTATTTAAACTACTGCTATAGTTCTTAACATACTTTACCTACTTTACTTTACTTTACGGTCTTGTTTTATGTGAATTGCTCCCGTAATACTACAATTTCCCTCCAGGGATGAATAAAGTACTCTCTATCTCTCTATCTATCTAAAAACCATCTATTAACTACTGAATTCTCAAATCTAATTGCTTAGAAGGTGTTGATTAATTTTCTAAGATTAATAAGAAGTGGATTATCAAAGTTGCTGTTATTAAACAATAACAAAATCTTCAATAAGGTGACATTATGTTAGGGGATGTTTCACATTTATGGAAGGAGTTTAAAGTGTCATAACTTAGTATCAGCATATTATCAGACACAAGAATATCTTCAGAACAAAGGATTTTCTGCTTCCTTAGAAAAGTGACAAACTGCATTTTTTTTTTAATCTAACTAACTCCAAGAAAAAGTTAAAAAGAGGCTAGCAAATGGTGGCCTAATGGTTAGGGAAGCGCCCCTACAACCGAAAGATTGCAGGTTCGAATTCCATGGCCAGCAGGTACCACTGAGGTACCCTGAGCAAGGTGCTGTCCCCAGGCACTGCTCCCCGGGCGCTGAAAAATAGCTGCCCCCTGCTGTGTGTCACTTCCCACATGGGTTAAAAGCAGAGAACACATTTCGTTGTTGTGCACTGTGTGCCGTGGTGTGTCAATAATGACAATCAATCACTTTCTATATAGCTACTATGGAGTAAAGGAAAACAGGAAATAATTTGTTTTGTTCATGTTCCACATAACGTCACTAAAAAGTGATAAAAAAAAGTATGACTTGTCATTCATCATTAATTTAAAACAAATTATAACAGCTGGCAAATTGCTGTGGTATAAGCTGAATAAAACATTTCCGAACATGCTGTTATATGAGAATAATCATCAGCGTGGTACCAGGAACTCCACTTCACATACTGTACTTTCTGTTTCTTATACAGTATTGAGTTAATGATTTTAATCTCGACACACTCCTCCAAGGATTCATAATATTAAAAAAAATATACTTTTAATCTTTTGAATACTTCTATGCTTTGCCTGAACTTGGTGATGGCATCCACCCATAAGGACGGCACTGTGGAGCTGGGTAGGGGACAACTACGTTAGAAGTTAGAATAAGTTAGAATTTGAGGGAGTGCATCAACACTGGTGTGGCTTCACTTGGCATCGACTTTGTTACTCCCTTTTCTTACTCCCATGCTTACCGCACCATGAACAGTGCAGAACAGTGGAGTGATCACAGCAAAGCAATCAAGACTGGCCTTTAAAAAAACACACACACACACACATGTGTTCGAAGTAGGAAAAATGCACAAGCGTAAGGATTTGAGTGAGTTTGACAAGGGCCAAATTGTGATGGCTAGATGACGGCGTCAGAGCATCTCCAAAACTGCAACTCTTGTTGGGTGTTCCTGGTCTGCAGTGGTCACTATCTATTAAAAGTGGTCCAAGGAAGGAACAGTGGTGAACTGGTGACAGGGTCATGGGCGGCCAAGATTCATTGATGCACGTGGGAGGTGAAGGCTGGCCCGTGTGGTTCGATCCAACAGACGAGCTACTGTAACTCAAAAAATTGTTGAAGAAGTTAATGCTGGTTCTGACAGAAAGGTGTCAGAATACACAGTGCATCACAGTTTGTTGCGTATGGGGCTGCATAGCTACAGACAAGTCATGGTGCTCATGCTGACCGCTGTCCACCGCCGAAAGTGCCAACAATGGGCACATGACTGGATGCTCATGTGCAATGGAAGAAGGTGGCCTGGTCTGATGAATCACATTTTTTTTTTTACAGGTGCGTGTGTGTTGCTTACCTGGGCAGTGTGATGCTTTGGGCAATGTTCTGCTGGGAAACCTTGGGTTGTGCCATCCATGTGGATGTTACTTTGACACGTGTTGACTTGGCCTCCAAATTCCTCCAATCCAATCGAGCATCTGTGGGATGTGCTGGACAAACAAGTCTGATCCATAGAGGTCCTACCTCACACACAATTACAGTACTTAAAGGATCTGCTGCTAACATCTTGGTGCCAGATACCACAGCACACCTTCAGGGGTCTAGTGGAGTCCATGCCTCGATGGGTCAGGGCTGTGTTGGCAGCAAAAGGGGGACCAACACAATATTAGGCAGGTGGTCATAATGTTATGTCTGATCGGTGTATTATGCCTATTCATCAAAAGGGAAAAATAACAAAGTGTTTCACGAATTTCAGGGGCTTATGTTTGTGGTAAATAAATAAAAAGGTTTTTTTTCTGTCATACCCTCCAAATAACCTGTTGGCATTTGGGTGGGGTCTGATGGTGATTTTGGAGACTTGGTAACCCCAAGATTTTACTTTTTCTTGTAATTCACCAACAGTGATCCTTTTTTGCCTCACTTACAAAATCAATTAATCAGTTTTTCCTAACCCATTTTACTAATCTTTACAAGGGGTGCCATTAATTGTGGACCGCTCTGTAAATATATAAATATATTAAAGAATACTATTAAATAAGTATGTTATATGATCATTCTTATCCAGAAAAACAACAGTAGAAAAAATGATAAAAATGTTTACTTAATAAAAAAAATAATGGCCCAAAAGGTGCTAAAAATTTAATTGCAAAAATTAAAAAAAAAAGTTTTCCTAACATAAGAAAAAAAAAAAGAATCAATATAGTTTCCAAATTTCTTTTTTTTTTCCAAATGAAAACATAAGAACTAAATCAACATCCATCCATCCAACCATCTTCTGCCGCTTAATCCTGTTCAGGGTCGCGGGGGGAGCCGGCACTAAATCAACATTGTTGTGAAATCTAGTTACACTTCTGTGAAATTAGTTATTTGGAAATATTTTTTATAATACATTTTTTATAATAACACTTTTATAAATTTTTCTAATTTTCTAATTTAATTTTCTCAATTTTCTAATTAAATTAATTGCCCTATTTTGCCCCTAGTGGAACAACAGTGACTCAGTTCAATTACAGTCTACAGAATGATTTTAATTTACAACAATTTTCAAAATTCATTTGATGCACCAGAACTTTCCGAACTTTTATTGGCCCTGTCCTGGCCCGTTTGACCGACACGCCTGGTTTAAAGTTTTTGTAGAACGTATTTAGGAAAAAGAATTCCAGTAGATGGTCTATTCAAGCGTATGTACTTTTAGTCCTCACGTGCAGTTAAAACGTTTAACAGTAACACAAATTCGTAATGGTAAAAATATCTTTTTTTTCCCTGTTTGGCAGTAGCAAAAAAGCATTTCTTTAGAAAAAGAAATACAACTTGATCACACTGTTGTATCTTTTTATAGCTGCTGCTCTCTGCTGCTCTTATAAGCACATCCTGGTGTGTGACCAGGCCATTTTATTTAATTCTCCCGTTCTAAGCAGGTCAGAAGTCAGGTTACTATATTTAGTTCTTTGTGGTACAAATGCCACTGCTTCTTTAAAAAGCAATCACACTCCGAGCTCTCTTCACTCACCATCAGCTAGGTGTCAGTGCTGTTGCGCATGTGCAAGTGATGGAACTGGAAATGCATTTTGTTATTTAACAAATAACATTAGTGACATGATTGACTAATACTGCTCTGGGTAGTACTGTACTATGGTCTGTTTTTATTTTTTCCAATTCATATTTAATAAAAGGCATTTCGTATTAACAAAAGGACCTTGAGTTTGATGCCCGTGTAACAGTAGCCTACACTGTCATGCTTGAATAAATTGTACCTGCTTCAAACTTCCCCATAGGATATCAATGATTATTAATAAGTGTCTTCGCCTGTGTGGCGTTTTTTTGTTATGACAATCACAGTGCTGTGATGCTTTTGCGCATTAAGGCCCTCCCTGACTGTCACTCAAACTTCCTGACTGGAGCTAGGCATGGTTAAATAACAGTGATTATTATATTAAGTCTATCTGGGTGAAATGCTTTGAGAAGCTAAAAAAAGCAAATAATGGTGTTTCGGGGGGTTTTATCAAGATCTCTCATCCGTAACCTCTTCCACGGTCACCTGCACATGGGCCTCGAGTTCACCCAGCAGGTGCGTGCAGCATGTGCCCTTTCTCTACCACTCCCACCAGCTCTTCAAAGAGCCGAACACAGCTGGAAGTAATTAGGGGGCTGGATGGGGAAGGAGGGTGGGAAGAGTAGGGCATGAAAGGGGCGGTCAGCTAGTTAAGGAATGACAAGTGCCAGGAGCACCAGGCTACCCCCTCTGGACACTTTGAAGTTCTTTCAGATGGGCAACAGAGTAGTTAGGTTTCTAAAAAGGAAAGATGAGAGTGAGAGTGTTTGTGTGCGTGTGCGCGCTTCTGGAAGCAGTGGGGCTGTGAACATCAAAGCTACCTGAATAATAAGTATGAAGAGCAGAGTAGCCAAAAGCGAACGCATCTTAAGGACAGCATCCATCTCACCTGGTATTTTCAGCACCCTGTATTTTTTCCTTAGTAAGAGGCACAGATCCTTGAACAGATCAATAAATTGGCAAAATAACATCAGTATGGTTATCAGGAAACTCAAGTAGTACTCACTGTAGCCCACAAATTACGCTACCACAGGTAATATTAGGGCTGGGCGATATAGCAATAAATTATTGCTATTGTGATATGAACAGTCATATCGTCAGCCAAATGCATATCATGAGTATCATTACTCAGCAGAAATATCAGCCTTTCCCCAGAAATGCACAGTTGGCTGCAGTGTTTTGACCCCCATTAATATATCATTGCACAGTCGTAATACAGAGTAATATGTACTACGTAATATGTAGAACTACCTTAATAAATATAAAGCCTATTTCACAGTCTCACTGTCGACAGTAGCGGGACATGGAGGAGCTGACACCAAGATACAGGTGGTAAAATACAGGGCTTTATTAACCCAAAACTGGAGTAAGCAGCAGGGAGAGAAAAAGAAAAGAAAAAAAAAAAAAAAAAAAACATATGGAAAACAGCAAGCAACCGCAGCACTGGTGCTCATGATAGATACGCTACATTTAACAATTAGCAATTGGGATATGATTGTCAGGACATATTGCCCTAGTTTATAGTATATACAGGCTTGCTCAATATTGATTCTTCCCTGCTCACAACTTAAAAATAATTGCAATAAATTACTTAATCACCCAGACCTGACTTTATATTTCCACCACTTCAGATTTAAGGGGAGTATTAGAGGGGTAATATAAACTGTGAATTGGGAAACAGCTTGCTGGCAGCTACAATTGCGAAAACCCAAACACGGTACCACAGATCCTAGGGCACGTAAGCTTGGGGAAATGGAGTGGGGCTTCCTGGTTGTGTCAGTTAATATCCAGAATTCAAAACACCTTCCCAAATTAAATTATTCCCATATTCACGTCATTGTTCATCTCCCCATTTTATTGGAGAGGGGAAAAAAAAACGACAAAAAAACACCACTCTTTTGGCATACATATGAGCAATGAGTGATATTAAAGGTATACAAGTCTAGTGTACACCCAAACATACTTCTTCAGTGCCGCAGTATGGCATCTTTGGATGTATTCCCAGGCTCAATCCATGCAAAACTGAAATGATTCTGGCTGACACACGGTTAAGGGTCTTGGAAAACTTCTGTCACGAGCAATTCACCTTTTCAAGTTGGATACAGACGCAAACTGCAGCTCACCAGGTGAAACAATCACAGATGCCATATGGACCAAGAAATCTTCCCCCTAAAATGTAATGGAATAATACTCAGAATCTAAACAGTGCATTCTGTTCTATTTGAAGCCTACTCACTACGCAATTGATCCTGATATATTTGGGATAACTGCTTTCAAGAATGGAAACAACAGTGGTAATCATTGGCAACTGAATTCTCAGCTTTAATGAACAAAGCATCTCATTAATCATCACATAACTATAAGGCTGGCTCTATTTGCATTGGCAGCCATTTGCTTTCAACATCTTGTTTTTATTATTGACATCATCAAGCGTCCTGGGAGGATTCGCCTACTGAGGAAGCCAATCTCCAGTCCTCTTCTTACTCATCTAGTGACTCCATGATCATTATTTCTTTCCTAAAGAAGAAGAAAAAATGGCAGGGTTATACATATTAGAAGACAAATCAACAATCACTTAGCAAATATACAGACTTAAAAAAAAATAAAATAAAATAAAATTCTAAATATTCTAGTCACAGATTTAAAAAAAAAAAAAAAAAAAAAGACTAAGCGTGCCAGCTGTCATTTCAAAAGCCAAACTGTAACAAAACAGATGCACTTTAAGACAATCCACCAGAGCTTCCATTTTTAGATTGAGAACAATTTCCAAGACAATTTTCAACAGTGCAATTAACTTTTAGTCGGACACATCCTCCCTACTGGAACAGACACCCAAATAGCCCCTAATAAAACCTGGTGCCGGTGCACAGTGTTTGAAAACATATGGTGTAATGGTTATGCCAATACAACTGCTAAACATTCTGAACTTCCAAGACATTCTTCCTTCGCTTTGTTTTTTTTTCATCCCTGAAGACAAAAGGCTGGACTGCGTGTGAGAATCGTCCAGAAAAACACAATAAAGGACAATAAAAGACACGAGAACACAAAACGGATCATTGATGGAGTGCCACCGTGACCACAGCATAGCACACAACAGATGGGGAGGAGGCCCCGAGTTGCTTCATGTGGCTCAGACTCGCTCGGACTGTGCGGCGATGTGGTGGTGGAGGCGAGAGGAAGGGAGGGAGGGAGGAAGGGAGGGCAAGAGAGAGCGAGAGACAGAGGAAGAGGGATGGAAGGAAGGAATGCACTGTACTGTGAAAGTCTTATCTCAGTTAGCAAAGTGGGCAGTTGGAGCCCTTGTGGTTTGGACAGATGAATAAAAGGGTCAGGGAGGAAATGTAGGTCTGGTATTGATTACTACCACTGGACAATTTGAGATCTCTTGAATTATTGATCTGCCTACAAGTTATAAAAAGTAACAAAACTACACATTAGAAAAACCTAGACCCCTTGCTCCTTAAACACATTAATATCTTGTATGTGATGTCCGGTATTTATGAGTTTTGGTCATCTCTATTCAGTACTCGCTCTTGTTTCTCCAGCAAAATATACAAATACGCAAACTGACCAGACCGTGTGATGTCAGGCAGGATAAGGGTGGCAGGAGGATATTATTACTGTAAATTTAGCTTTTCTCTGCTCAGAATTTTGGAGCTTTTCAACAGTGTGTTTTGAAAGCATATTTAAACAGTCTATCCATCAGAGACCAAAAGTTCCAGACCAAAATGCCACTGCACCTAACCACAAATTTCAAGAAGTTTAGAATTTCTGAAAGAATTTATATGTTTTCTGAAGAATTTATACGTTGTCAGTCTCTGGCTACAGTTAAAGCAAAAATATTGCTTGGTAGCTAATTAACTTGGGAATGAATAAATGAGAAAATCCATTTTTATCACTAGGCTTCCTAATTATTTCCGGTTATTTCTGTTGATTTTATACCACTGTAACATACACATAAATATATGAAATATAAATCACTGAAATAAATATGGCCTATTGAAAATACAGAATGTGATGCAATGCAAATAAATTACAATGGCGAGTTGGTACACGACAAAACCTATTAAAAAAATAGTTTATAGATCAAGGCCTTGGACCAAGAAAAATACAAAATGAAATAATCCTGATCAATGAATCCTTTTTGCTAATGCATTTTACCCGACTGCCCGTATAAAGTTATATGAAATCAAAACTGCAGGATGATCTTGATGAGCTTAAATAACTGAGATCAAGAGATGAGGCCTAGCTATCACTGGGGAGTGCTCACGCTCATCTCTAGTTTACACCTGCCTGAGATCCTATCACAGGGTGACTCAGACGATCACTGGAGTCTCTCTGCCTGATGTCATCAAATTCCGAACACTTTACACACTGTGTGTATCTCAAATGCGGTCACCACAAATATAAATAAGATATATGCAAAATATAAACGGCACCCTTGTTCTCTCTCTCACACACACATCTGGATTTTTGGGCAATTTTCCCTATATGCAA
>JAOVYU010000004.1:6739239-6756354 GCA_025674565.1 Synodontis membranacea
AGGCTGCGTTAAAATAACCTTTGATAAATATTTTAAACTAATAATTTCAATAGCCGAAATATTTAGTAAACATCAAAAAGTGTTATATTGTTTCCAAACAAATGCAATTTAGACTTTCGAGGACCTCTACAGCGAACCATACCATCTCAATACGCCTTTACAATGTAAACACAAAAATTAACTTGGTAAAAAATGAATTAGCTAGCTAGCACTGGAACAGTGTGATACAGCGCTCTGTAATTTAATATGTATATAACACTCTCTCTGTAATTTAATATGTATATAGGATTCTCTCTGTAATTTAATATGTATAGAGGACTCTCTCTGTAATTTAATATGTATATAGGACCCCATCAGTGTCAGTGAACTAGTAATGTAGAAGTGTTGTTCATACTGAATTAAATGCAGAAATGTATCCCTACATAAAGAAAAAAACAAACAAACAACAAAACATGTTATCCTATAGGCTTTCAAAATTGATTCTTATTCACCCGGGTCGGTTTCTGAACACCTAGCTATCCGCTTATGTTAATTGAAGAGCATTAAGGTGACAGACGGACTGGTTTTGCCCCGGAGGGGGGGAAATTGCTGCCGTCTGAATAAACAAACTGCTGTTCTTATCCGTCCAAACGATCAGCGAGGAAGTAAAACTTCAAACGTTCCCCTTAAACGGCCTTTTCAGGGCCAGTGTTTGCCTCTCTTACCTCCGAAAGCAGAGGAAGTGTGCTGCGAAAGGGAAACGAGCTCTCGTTTGAACGTCGGCTTGGTTTTTCCAGTCAATTTACAACGTCTCAGTTTGTTTTGATTTGTTTGATTAACCCTGCTGATTTGCAAACGTTGGTAGTTACCGCACATTTTCACCCAAACACTTCTGTCAGGTGTAACGCAATGATCTGAGTGTAGTACATGTTTATGGATTTATGAACGGACTTCAAAGGCGCGCTGTCTTGCTCTAATTCACAGCGCTCATGTGCCCAACTATATACAGCATTCAAAGGTTTACAGTCTTAACTGCATCTATACAGTCACCCCCAATCATCTACACAATTACCCCCAGAAGTGGGAACCACACAAGTTACAACTTTCAAATGTACAGTTTCATAATATTCCCCCCCTCCTCAGAACAAAGTGTTAATTCAGCACTTAACCCCTCCCCGTATAAATAAATATAATCAGCCTATACAGAATAAACTGTTTAGCTTTCTCGACACGTTTAAAACAGGTAATCTAATATCCAGGTGGAATGGTGCGTTAGTGCAGAAAGGAGGCAGCTTAATACAACAACTGATGGGGATGACTTAGACTCTCAGAAAAAGGTCGCATGTTACAGCCTCTGTAAACGTTTAGGATGTTTCTTTCACCTATCACGCAATGTGCCTTTAAAACATTCCATTGTTAGCTTACATCATTTGAATTCACTATGTATCCACTTTCCAGATCAAAGATTTATATTAAAGGTACAAAAGATGCACCATTGAAGGTCGCATCCCTGCCACAAGGCAGCCTACAGTTACTGTTACCTCTGAGAGTTTAGTGTCTGGATTCTCATTTTAACAACAAAATATCAATACATTTTCTTTAAAAATGTAAAAAAAAAAAAAAAAAAAAAAAAAAAAAATTACACATGAAAGCATGCATTCCACTTTTACTTTCTTTTTTTCAGAGGTGTGCAAGAATTTATCTTGCGTAAACTGGTCAGTATTAGTTTAGTAACCTTTTGGACTCTGCATGTCTCTCAAAAGCACAACCAGCTGTATAACTTAGAAAAAAAACGACTGAATGCACTATATTTATCCCTAAAATAGAGTGTTATATTTATTATAATCCTATCTATAATAATTCACTCTTACAGGGAGTAAAAGGCTTCTTGGGGATTCAGCCAACGAGAAAATGCGCATGGCGATGAGCCACGCCCCCTCGACCAGCCCACTGCTCTGATTGGCTGAGAGGAGAGAGCAGGGCGAAATATTTGAATAAAATCCCCACAACGCTTGTCGCGTGGAAATTATGAATCCACATCTGACAAGGACGCTGGAAAGGGATGTCTTTCGTTCTTTCTATCAGATTCTTCAATTATAACCCTTGAGATTAATCAACTTGTTTTGGGCATTTTTCTTTTCTTTTCTTTCCTTTTTTTTTTTTTTTTGAAAAAGAAGAAATAATTGTGTTCAATTATTATAATCAGAAGTGTTCCTGGAGAGGTTGCGTTTGGTGATGTTTGAGCTGAGATCATATGGTTACAACTTCTAGTCAAGAAGTAGCTCATAAGATTACATACATAAGAGGACAGAAAACTGGAATTTGGAAGAAAGAAAGAAAGAAAGAAAAAAGAAACACATGAAGTGATTAAGCTACATAGTTACAGCTACCATTCAGCTGTCACTCAAGAATCTTACCGAGCAAGAAGGTCTTGGAGTTATTGCGGATCAAGCATTGAGAGTGTTCCGTTTGGAGATGGGAAGCCGGACTCGGGTGATGTTAGCGGTGTTGGTGATGCTCCTGCTTGTTCCTGAGAGCTCGGAGGGCAGAAAGGCCCGCGGTGGCCGGACTCAGACTCGCCAGTCACAGCGGGACCGGACGGAGACGACAGAGAGCTTCCCTCTGGACTTTACAGCCGTGCAGGACGGCAACGTGGACACGTTCATGGAGCAGGTGAAGAACCTGGCTCAGTCCCTCTACCCGTGCTCGGCTCAAAAGCTGGAGGATGAGATGAAGCTTCACTTGTTGGAGAACTCGTCGGTGACCTGCAACGACGGAACACCAGCCGGGTACGTTTCCCTCCCTGCTCCTAAATAAACCTAAGACCAAAAAAAAAAAAAAAAAAAAAGTCGCGAGTGAATCGGTTCTCAGAACGAATCTTTTAAGTGAGTCGGATCTGACGAAACGATTCATATGTAATTGATTTAAACGTTTTTTTTGTTTGTTTTTGTGCAAATGTGCATGAAAAGCATGGGGTTTTGTTTTTATTGTAAGAAAGGTTTAAGTTTGATCCTGGATGAACTGTGATAAAACTTGACTTAATGTGATTCAGTAAAGAATCAATGGGGTAAATTTAGCTCTAATGCCCATCACTGGCACCAACACTAACCAGGCAAAATAGGACATTATTTTCCAGAGTAGTCCAAACTTTTAGATTTTAAATTTAATTTATTTATTTGTTTGTTTGTTTGTTTGTTTGTTTGTTTGTTTATTTTGGCCTTTGATATACTAGTTAACACACAAGGTTTGGGATGTTTGCCAAACATGCCATGCGAACAAGCAATATAATCCCTTCATGATCCTTATTACTGATTTAATCAGAGTTAGGAAACATCTCGTGCATGTGTGTATATGTGTAGGTGAGAGACAGACAGGCAGACAGACTAATCATTTAATAATTAGTGATAAACACTTTGTCAGAGATCATAAGCAACACTGGGTCACAAAACCTTTGATTTTTTTTTCCCTCTTCATTTTGCTAGGCTGAAATAAGTACAGCACGTGTTCGTGGACACACATATTCAACATTATTGTAATTCCATCCATGTCCCTGTGCAGAGTGCGAGGAAATGGCACGCATACAAGACAAGATAGAGGCTGTGTGCACTGTGTATATAATGTGGCTACACGCTGGAGTTTGAGTAAACAACAGGATACGTGCAGGACAGTGCAATAAATACGAAGAGCAGTCTAAACAAAAAATACACACTGAACATGTTGTGGAGGAACGTCATGGCATTAATGGTAAACAGGACACCATGAAGTACATGACAAACCGTAAAAAAAAAAAAGTTAAACGATCATGACATCATGATCATTCATCGGCACGTAATGCCAACCCGTTTCAAAGCCTTTTCCCTGTGATTTATTTTGCTATTGCATGAGAGTTAGGCATTGACAGTGGCTTTAAGATATCAAGGTGAAGGAAAAGGTGAATAACTTGATTATATGGCGCACAGCAAATCAAAGTCGAGGGGAATCAATTCTCCATTTCAGAATAAAAGTGTGGGGGGGGGGTACTCTGCATTCCCAGACAAACTTGTTTAATAAGCACCCTGTGAACGCTGAAAAGAAAAATATCCATGCTCTTCTTAAACGTGCAGACGCCTGGCAGGCTGTCAAGAGAGGATCGTTGGGTTGAGGTTTCACTGGGAAATGCCAGAGCCAATTTGTGGCCTTACAAATGTAGTTCATATTCCCCCAGTTCTGCTTTTGAAGCAACAGGTTGTACGTGTCTGTGGCATGTGCTGCAGGTAATGGCCATACCTCACTGTGCGTGATATATTTATATATATATATTTATATATACACACACACACACACACACATACAGTATATATATATATATATATTGCATTTTGGGAGTATAGTGATGATCGGGGGGAATGGTCATAGGCTTGTTTCTTACAAATGTATTTCAGGCAGAGGTAATTGGACTGAGTCGCTCTGGAAACTAATCTGGCTTGCATACAGAAACATCATCCCCAGACTGTTTATTTATACTTTACATATTGTTTGCATTTATATTTAAATTACATGACCCACATATACAGCATTTCTCAGAGGAGGAATGGTAGTTGGATGCACCTGACTCGGGGTATCACTGAGTAAGGGATACTGTGTGAGGTTTGTGTAAATGAGTAAATTGCACCACTTCTTGGAGAGCAGCTCTGTTTTCTGTTATTAGCCGAAACGTCGAAACCAATCCAGACCAGGGTCTACAACACGAGGCACGCTGCTACCTTACATGTTAAAGCACAACGGTTTATTCAGCAAGGCCAGAGACACATCAAAGGGATTCCACGCAAAGAAACGCGGCACTCCAGATCCAGTGCTATCTGGCTGCCATACTGAGAGTGTAACTCGCACACCCATACACAAATACAAACACATTTTTTCTGTCCACATCTACATTCATTTCCTTAAACACACACTCACACACACCCACCCACTTACAGCTGTCCGCTGAGCGTAATCAGTGATCAAAGAGGGCTTTTTGGTGTGTGTGTATGTGTGTGTGTGTGTGTGTGTGTGTGTGTGTGTCTAAAGACAGATCATGTATACATGAGGATATCTAAGGATGTAGGTTCACAGCGTTTGAACCTTGCACACAGACGGTCACTTTCTCCCACCCTCCTCCTCCCTCGCCTTTCACTCCCTCCATCCATCTCCATCTCTCTCATCCCCAAGATGAAACGATTCGCAACTCTCTCATCTTTGGCGCAGTGTGTGTCTGATGGCTTTATTCTGGTGGGTTTTCCGCTTCTGCTTGATCTCCGTGATAAAGCAGTTGAAAGGGAGCACGAAAGAGAGCGAGAAAACACTGAGTGAGTGAACAAGTGTGTGGTTCCTTAGCAGCTGTCGGGCACTGAGGCGGACTTTCCCCTCCTTTAACACGGAACACATGGACTCGCCCTTTAATAGAGACAGTAAGAGACGCACTGTGGTTGTTTGTGTGCTTGCATGGACAAAAAAGTGCCTGTGTCTCCTCATTTTCATCATCCTTTTAGACACGGTGGGTAGTCTGACGTCTCAATGAAGCCCAAAATCGTTAATTGAATCGAATTCTTTACTGGTGAAATCAGTCCAGCGGAACATGGTCAACATGCTATAATGTGATGGTGAAGTGATAAGCTATATATAAATCAATTATAATGCCATTTTGAGATATGGACAGGTAATGGCATCACACAGACATGGTGAGTTGCGTCACTGATATGTCAGGATATATATTCTTACAATCCAGTAGTAAACCGTCCTGATCGGGAGCCCGTACCAAAACACGACGACAACACTGAGAGCCCTTCGAGAGCCTTCTGTTCTCCAAATAGATTTTGATTAGTCTCCTGATATCCAGGCTTCGCTGTCCACTACACTCAAACACCGCAACAAAATGGCTAGCTCATAGGCCTGCCATGTCTTTTGAAATGTCTTCTTTTTTTTCCAAGACGAATGAATGGAGTCTGATGGGCAATTGAGCATAATTATCTGTTGTGAGGCTACAACACGTAGTCCAGAAATTCAATAATTAATAATAGTTTTCAGAGAGCTTTGAAACAGGCTCCAAATAAAACGAGGAGAGGGAGAGTGAGGGCTTTAAGCGTAAAATCAAACCCAAATGTTTCAATTTGCTGATCAAAGGCGAAGGTTAGAGCACAGAGCTCTTTTGGAGAGTAATATGATGCAAGCTGGCGGACTTTGGTGCCGACAAGATTCAGCGCTGTCCAGACTCGGGAAGGGGAATAATCAAATATTATGGCTTTGCTATAAAGTCCTTTTTCTGGAAACATGAAGAAATGATATTCAACATGCAGTGTGGTCATCAAAATAGGTGGTCTGAACACTATAACTGATGGAGATAAACTTGCATTTCTTTCATCCTCTGAACAAAAGGACTGATCTCTGTTGTTGGTGCTGTGAGATCAGTTGGCCTTGAAAGTAAATCTTGCCTGGTGGACATGATGCTCTTGCTTTTGTTTGCCAAAAGTGCACTGATGATTAAAGGCCTGCATCAAACAAGACTGGTTTTTCAGTTTTACTACAAGGCTAGATTCTAGAGATCTTGAAAAGGGGCACAGATCGGGGAGCGCTAGAGTAATTTCACATGTGAGAGTAAAATAATTATAATTAAAGTGGTCGAGATCCAGAATGGTGCAACAGAAAATCCATCCATCAATCCATCCTGCTTATCCATCAATCCATCCATCCTGCTTATGCATCCATCCTGCTTATCCATCCATCCATCCTGCTTATCCATCAGGGTCACGGGGAAGCTGGAGCCAATCCCAGCTGACTTCAGGCTGGGGTACAGTCTGGACAGTCTATGAATTGCAGGACTTGAACAAAGCAGAAAGTCTTTCATGAATTTGAATCCTAATGATGCCACAGTTATCCATGAGTGGGAATCTTGGTGGGAGGGACAGCAGTAATTGTGCTCCTTTCAGAGTGACACTAACCAAACATGCATGTCTGTTCACTCATGTATAGAGCTTTCCTCAGAGCATGGCACAGCACCGATTAGAGACCCAAGTAGTGGATAGGAATTGGATTTTTCAAAATTTGGAAAATCGTGTAAAAGTCAAAAGAAAAAAGGTATGATCGGTTGCACTCAAACTCTGAGTTCAGTTACACTGGAGAATCTCATCTCAACCTTCGTGCCAACTAGCGAACCAGCCTGGGTTTCCAGTGGGTTTTGAGCAAAACCGTTGTAATGAAGAATGCATCATCAACAGAGGGTGAGCAAAATGCACAAAAGACTTAAACCATAATAGCAAGATGGCAGATCACATTGATTACGATTTTGTACTGCTATTGCAGATATTTGTCCGATTCATACTTTTCTCTAGCGTGCTCTGGTTCTGCTGTGCTCCGTTTCCTCTAGAAACTAATGACATGCCCACTGACGTCGTTACGGTTCACACTGGAAAATCTAGCTTTCACAAAGGAAAAACTTTTGCTTCCAGCTGGGAGCCAACTTTTCAGGTTCCAAGACAATTTATTTTTGGTTGAGACGCTCCAAATGGTTCAAATTTTGGTGCGTGAACCAGAACGGAACCTGTACCCTGGTGGTGGAAAAGGGGAATTAGACACCCAACAGCAGGCAGCTGATGCACCTTATATATATATATATATTCCTGTGTATGCAATCTGCAAAGAGAAATTTAACATGGTTTAACTGTGAAGTGGCTCTCATTTGGTTTCAGGTATTACATGAAGGAGTCACGGGGAAGCAGAAGATGGTTGCTGTTCCTGGAAGGTGAGTATGCGTGTCAATACCACTTTTATTTCAAACATGTTGCAAAGTCCGCTTCATTGGAAATGACGCGTTGGCGTTTGAATGGTTTCCAGGTGGATGGTACTGCTTCAACAAACAGAACTGTGACACCAGGTACGACACCATGAGGAGGCTGATGAGCTCTACCAGGTGGCCTCAGACACGCACAGGTGAGCTCAGCTGCTTCTTTTCTACCCTTTTATCCTCACAACAGGATCTGCCTTTTTTTTGGGTCAGCATATTTTGTTTTAGATCATCAGGTTATGGAAATGCTGGAAGTGTCTTTGTCTATATAATTCATTATAAAACAGTACGATTGCAGTGCATGTTGATGGCAAAATTCCATTCCTTTGATAAATTTGTCCTCTATTCTTTTGCCAAATGCATAAAAGTAAGAAAATGGATTTAAAAATGAGACAAGATCCAGTTTAGGCATAGATGTGAACAGGTGATGGTTAATACGATTGCACAAGAGCCTAACAGTGTCCCTCTGGCAGACTGGGGGTTTGAACTCACACCTCCACTGCTGGCAAAAAAAAAAAAAAAAAAAAAAGTCACATGCATTTTGCACATGCCTAAATGTTTTTCATATGTGATTATCTAAGCAATATGTAAAAACGTTGAGAACATTACGCAGTGACATTGCTCATGTGAATAATATGTGATGAATAAAATCTCATGTCATACAAAATAAACTAAGCGTGGGGAGGGGGGAGTTTTATCATGTAAAAAAAATCACCTGAAAAGAATTTATTGTTTTTTTGTTTTTTTAAATCATATGAGGATATAAAAAAAAAATCATGTGAATATGAATCTGTGCAAATAAATGTATACTGTATAAATCACATGTGAAAGATTAGGCATAAGATGTGAATAAATTAAGCTTACACGCAAAACATTACACAAATAATGGGTAAAATGTGAAAAGAAATTAATCCTGTAAAAAATTCCGTGACGATAAATGAACCACAAAAAAATAATCACATGTAAAAGATTAAAATAAGAAATTGTATTGAAACATTATGTGAAGGACCTAAAAACCACAAGTTTAAGGTGAGGATTCTTTGATGTTTTCTGCAAAGGAATTGTTTCCAAATTAGTCAGATTTAGACTTTGGAAACGTAGATTCCATTGCCCTACACGGCTTATTTTCCTCATATATAGCAGTCTTCCTCATTATGACTCACCTGTTTTAACCAGCAGCTTTCCTTCTGCAAGTAGGGAAAATCCTAACCTGCTCTGTGTTCAACTCTTCAGTTGAATTAAGACAAAAGACCCAAAATGAATCACAATCCAGATTCGCTAAAATCCAGCTGTAGATTTAGATCCCTAATAAACAAGGCAGATGTGATCCGGGTAAAGAAAATCATCCCTGAGACAAAACGAGGGAGAAATTTGTAAGAGACGCTGATCTTTAGTGTGTTGATGTAGAACCGTCCGTCCGCTGTCACAAGTGCAGAAGTCGAGCATCAGGAAGGATCAGGCAGGCCCAGAGATGGTGGACAGATGTCCTCTGCTGTGCAGGTTTAGAAATTAAGTTTCAGGACTGAGCTGGTGTGTGTGTGTGGGTTTTAGGGCAAGTTTGTCTTCTATTCCTCCGTTCATACTTCATATGCTTTGAGTTTCCTTTTAAGAAATAGGAATAGGAGGGGAAAAGTGAACCAGATTAATCGTGTAATGTTAACGTTTAAAATTAGGTATCTTTAAAATGTTATAATTATTATAGGTCCTGAATCACAGATGGGGGGGGGGATTAGGCAGTAGCACTGATGCAGGATACATGGGTGCTCTGTTTCTCCCAACTTTTGCTTGTGAGTCGCTTTATACCAAAGAAAAATTGTGCTGGACTCGTTAATCAGGTTGAGTAAGACACTGTGGGCACTGAGGTTAAAGCATCACTGCTCTGATTCACCATCTTGCTCTCTGGTATAACAGGCTGTTATTTGGTTGGAAGAAAAAAAAAAAGACTTCAAACAAAGCTATTTTGTCTGGTTGTTTTTTCAATAAAAGCTGCTAAGGCATGTACGTGCACGTGCGCGCGCGCACACACACACACACACACACGCACGCGCATTCTCTTTCTCTCACATGCCCACAGAGTTAAGTGAAGCCTTCCTGCTGGTGCTCAGTTTGGTTTTGCCGTGACGTTGATCTCCGAATGTAAAACCAAGCTCGGGAACATGAAGCAGTTTATTTTATTGGAAGTGCTTTTGTTCTTCGTGTATTTACTGTAGCTGGTGGTAAAAGAGGGAATTTCGGTTGTCTGAGTACAATTCACAGCCTGGTGTCGGCGCAGGGTGGAGATGAAGAACAGTTGTTGTTGTTCAAAGTCACAGATCTGCACTTTAATACACTGCCCAAGCTTTAATGGTGATGTATTCTGTTTGTCTGTTTCAGGTACAGGGATTCTGTCTCCTCAGCCGGAGGAAAATCCGCACTGGTGGAATGCAAACATGGTGTAAGTGCCCTAGACCAGGACTCTCCATACACACCCTGAAACCTTTTCCGGTCTCCGTGAATGAGAGCTCTCATTAATGCAGCCGGCTCTCATTGCCAACCACCTCTACTCCCATCACACAAGATGTGTGTTTTAAAGAGATACAGAGCCAAACACGCATGCACGCACCCATACACCCTGCTTTAATATAGGGTAGACCACCCAAGGTCTGTAGGTCGCATTATACATGTGTGTATAGGTATATTCGTTTATCCAGCCATGCTTGTGTAGAAACGTGCAGACGTGACGACCTGTGGTAAGGTCTTAGCCAATTTACTATCAAAGAATTGCATCTTACAAATTGAACAAAATGGCATGTGGGGTCCTGGTTTCCATGTTCGCCTTAAACGCATTTGGCATTATCCAAAACCAATAGTCATTCAAGCAGGTTTAGCATGACCTCGGACAATGGTCATGACATCGCCGGTACACATACTTAGCCATTCAGCTACTCAAAAGCATGATTTAAAAGTGCATTCAATGTCCTGTTTTTTCTTACAAGCTTTCAACTCTGGAATTCTCATCATTAGCATTATCGCATGCTCATTTTTTACATTGTTTTGGGTTCATGCTGTATCATGTTTTCTGATGCATCTCACAGCTACACATGTAGCTAGCAGTTATGGACTCTTAGGGGATTCTCTTGAAATCTGAATTTACAAAGTTATACTGGCAGAAAACAGTTATCGTACAGTGAAGGCTGCACGTGGTATAATTCCTGTGGCACGTCCATGACGTCCAGGAACCACAAACAGTCCACGTGTTGCAGCGAATTAACAAAGAATAACCGCGTGACTTGCGTGACATTTTGAATCGTGGTAAATCAGGGCCTGTGTGTGTAACCTGGATCGGCGTGTCTGACTGCTGTGTCCTGTATTTTGTTGTGTATTGCAGATTCATCCCTTACTGCTCCAGTGACGTGTGGAGTGGAGCCTCACCAAAGACGGACCAAAGTGAGTGATCATCTAAGAGCACGTGTGTTCGTTCTTCATCCCTTCTATGGCTCCTAATTTGCAAAGTGCAAAAGATTACAAAAACTTTATCAGGAAGGGTGGATTGAGTTCTAACAAATCATTTTTTTGTAACAACATTACGATTAGACTTCACTTCAGATTTCATGTCGATATTTCAGTGGGTAAAATGACCAGCTGGCTGACAAAACTCGAATCGACAAATGTTTTCTGATGCCTCATGGGTTTTTATTCACTCACTTACGTGGGCCACTAGGACTTACTGTATCATATTTCTAATGGTAAATAAATCTATGAGTCCGGTTTAGTTTTGTTTTTGATTATTTTTATTAGATGATATTGTGCACATACTGATGCTTCGATAGACATTTACTTGAGATAACTGGGAGTTTGGTCTGAATTGATAGAGAGAAAAGAATTGGGTCTCTTTTATGTCATTTGTATTTGGATGAAGTGGCATTTGTTGTGAAAGAAATCAATTCAAAGACCACAAGAAGAGCAGGAAAAATTGGCTTATGCCTGAGGAAGTCAAGCCAACTTTATTATGCCCCTTTCTATAAAAATTGTCTACTTAAGAAAGCTATATATATATATATATTTATTTATTTATATATTTATTTATTTTCAATTATCTTGCTCCTGCGATATAAAATAGGAAAAGAAAATAGAAACAAGTTTAGATGGCACTGCTGCTGGTTTTAAGTCGTAAGACAAGTATGTTTTTAATATGGCTCTGGATGTTAAGTGAAATAGAGGCTCTGAAAGATTCAGGGAGTTGATTTGATTGAAGAACTGAAAAAAAAGGTGCTGTCTCAGCAAACGCTTAACCATCTGTTCAGTCCTTTTTTTTTTTCTTTTTTTTTTTAATTGAAAACAAGCCAAAGTCATGTGAGAGCAAGTCAGACAGACAGACAGTAGAGTGCTAGGCCATGTAAGGATTGATGACAGGAATAGCAATTTGAAATCAATACAGAATTTCCAGTGTAGGTCAGATGAGGTCGGAGGGATGTGGTCGAACTTCCTGGATCTGATAAGCGCCCGGCAGTGGTGTCCTGGACAAGCTGCAGCAGGACTGTTGGAGTGTGTAGGAATACAGTAGTGTAGTCAGTAGTGATGTTACATATGCATGGGGCAGTCGCATATAAAAAGAAGAGCACTTTGGCTAATTTATGTATTTAATGGTACAACTAATGAGCTAATGGTTTTATTATGTTTTTTTTTTTTGTTTGTTTGTTTTTTTTAACATAGATATAATTATGACATTATTGCTAGGTGTGACTGAGAGCTAGGTGTGAGAGAAGGTGTCATGCTGTCTTGGCTGACTTATCAGAATATAATAATAGGCAGAAAATATTAATGGCAAAACAACACAGATATGCCAATGAATTCCTCTTTTTTATGTGCATGACAGCTGAGCTGTATGTGTTTTAATATCGTCTTTCATTGTCTCTGCACATTTAGATGACTACGCATTCATGGGATCCCTGATCATTCAGGAGGTTGTGAAGGAACTCCTGACAAAAGGGTTGGATAATGCCAAAGTCCTCCTGTTAGCTGGGAGCAGGTCAGTACACCGTGTGGGGGGTGTGTGTGTGTGGATGCTTGTGGGTTTACTACTGTTTTTTTTTTTTGTTTGTTTTCAAACCAGTTCTCCAGCTGGTCCAATACTTGCTTCAGGTGCTTTGGGAGCTGTGAGAAAGCAAAAATGTGGGCCGGCTTGTTTAGCGGGACAGATAAATTGTTTTCATCAAAGTTCTACGTATTCAAATCTGATCGTAAAAAAAAACAAAAAAAAAAACAAGCATGCGCAGGTTTTCTTATACATTAGTCACTTCTTTGGAGTATTCGTATGATCGAACCCGCGTCTCTTCGGAGTGCGTGTATATTTGAGCAGATCATTTTACTAGCCCGAAAAATGCTTGATTTGCAGTTGAATAATAAAAAGAAAACGTTTTCAATAATTAGATTAAGTAGACTAGAATAAGTATTGCTAAAAAAAAGTTAATAATCATAAACAAAACAATTTAATAATCACAGCTGAGCATGTAATTTTTTACTTGTGCATCTTTTATAATCCAGATGTTCATATAATTAAATGTGCACTCATCAATTCCAATCCAATACACTTTTTTGACAAATCCAGGAAATATCTCCTCTCAGTCTGCTAGCTGCCCATTCTGTCTATATGCTAAAAAAATCTGGTGCTCATATAAAGCCCTGGCTCTTTAAACGGGGAACATGGAAAGTCGACTAAGCCACACAACACTATTCCAGCCAATCACAGGATGGGGGGGGGGGGGCGGTTTGCTTCTGAAGGAGCACTGAAGGGAGGTGTGTATTTGTTTGACTGTTGGGTTCAAAGATCAACAATCTGTCTCCAGAACTAACGACTCTCCTGAAGGATCCTGAAGGATTAACTTGTTCAAACGCGGCTGAAGCTCATTCAACATTTGCGTTTCATTCAACACTCATTTTGATCTTGCACGACAGTTTAATGAATGAATGAGACACAGATTTCTTCAACTCAAATCTGTTCAAATCTGCTCTCATTTCTAAATAATGGCCATTACATTTGAATTGTTCCATCAAGGCACAGGCCTGCCATGAACTGGAAGCTGCTGAGACACTGTCTACTGTCGAGAGTTTTACATTGCCATTTTCTGAGAGGCTGCTGTCCCAGGAAAAAAAAAAAGGCTCTTCTCAAAACTCGACTAAAGTTTGCAGCTGACCACAGGGGCAAAGACAAAGCTTGAGCTGTTTGGTCACAATGATTAGCGGTACAGAGGAACACTGTTTCAACTGTTATGCATGTTGGTGGTAGCATCATGCCCTGGGGCTGTTCGGCTGCCAGTGGTACTGGTGCATTGAACAAAGTGGGTGGAATAATAAAGACCCTCCAAACTCTTCAGCATGACCTCAAACCATCAGCTAGAAACAATAAAGTAAAAAATGGTCATAGTCGGGTGTCTCAACAGGACAAACAAACATCAAAGCTGATGAAGCATGCAAACATTAGCAAGTCCTGACCTCAACCCTATTGAAAATATGTGGACTGCATTTAAATGTCAGTCACGTGCCAGGAAACACACACATTTAATTGAACTCTACCAATTCTGCTAAGAAGAGCCATATATTGAACCAGAATTCCGAAAGAAGCTTGCTGATGGCTACCAATACTGCCATGACGTTAATGCCCATGACAACTGTATGTAAACTTCTCACCTCAACTCAACTCATCCATGTGCCTATCTATCTGAACTAAACTGTGTGTGTGTGTGTTCATTAGTGCTGGAGGAACAGGTGTTCTGCTGAATGTGGACCGCGTGGCTGAGCTCCTGAAGAGTCTGGGGCACAGCTCAGTTCAGGTGCGAGGGCTGGCCGACTCAGGATGGTTTCTGGACAACAAGCAGTACCGCTGCACAGATTGTGTAGACACCATGGGCTGTGCCCCAACCGAGGCAATCAAAAGGGGCATCAGGTGAGGAGCTGGAGGAGGGCAAGAGCGAAACAGAAAGACAGGAAAGAAAGTTGAATTTCTCATGGTGTTCTCTGTGCTGTAGGTACTGGGGCAGTGTTGTACCTGAGCGCTGCAGACTGGCTCACATAGGAGAGGAATGGAACTGCTTCTTCGGCTATAAAGTCTACCCTACCCTGAAAAGTAGGAGAGAAATGCTGCCCTCTATTGTTTTCTTTATATCCACGAGAAAACGAGCATTCATAAGTATTACCACATCCTAAACTCTTCTTCCTTTGTCTCTTTTTTTCTCTCAGGTCCAGTGTTTGTGGTGCAGTGGTTGTTCGACGAGGCTCAGCTGACAGTTGATAACATCCACCTTACAGGGCAGCCAGTGCAGCAAGGCCAGTGGCGTTATATCCAGAACCTGGGCATTGAGCTCAGGAACACTCTCAAAGATGTCCCGTAAGTATTTCCACATTTCATCGGTGAAAACGTATTCAGTATGAATGAGCGATAAAGATCGTAAGATTGTTTGTTTGTTTGTTTTAGATACCAAAAAATAAATTGCTTTCACAAAAAAGTGCCAACAGTCAACAGAAAGGCAGAGAAAAAGACTTGGCCAAGTGGTGTTGCATAGCCCGTATTTGATCATGGAACAGCTCTTATAATGTAATGTAAGGAATAAAACACAATGCTCTTGTAGGAAAATAATCAGGGGTGGCGTGATGGCTGCAACAACCCTGAAATATTTTCTAAAAACAGCACACAGTACTTTATTATCTGTTTAGAGTTCCACTGTATATTATAGCAGCTCTAATAGAGTCGTTCCCTCACCTCTCTTGAACCTGAGACAAAATAGATGTACACGTTGATTCCTCATCAAAGGACATGAAAGTTACAGCTATACAAAGCTCTGACACTAGAGACTCCTTCCAAAAATGCTAAATTATTGAATTAATGATCAATTGCCATATCAGTAATCACACACATTTTTAATCTGCCTATGTCCAGAATACACATGCCTACAAAATTGCTGCTAATGGAAATGGTCATTAAGAGTTACATTTAGTAGTTCCATCTGCAAGGTTTATGTTCATGCACTTTTTATAGTAATTAGTAATTATTTCCTGGGAAAAAAGTTTTTTTTTTTTTTTATTTCTGACTGATCTTCATTTACAAACGTATCTACAGATTTGAAATAAATGATCAAATCTGATGAAGTGTGTTTTGTTGGTCACTGACAGGGCCATGTTCGCACCTGCCTGTTTATCCCACGAGATCATCACGAGAAAGTGAGTATCCCGCCTTTTGTCCTTTTCCCGCCTTTTGTCCTGTTCCCGCCTTTTTTCCCCCTCCCCTGATCGTGATGACGCTGTTATTCTCCAGTCGGCCTGTAAGCACATCTCTGACTCTCTGCGTGTGTTGCTCGTTCTGTAGTTACTGGATGGACGTCCATGTGAAGGGCACGTCTCTGCCTCGCGCCCTGCAGTGCTGGGATCGCAGCCTACAGAACAGCCAACGCAACAACAGCAGTCCTCGCACTCCGCCTCGCTCATGCCCTCTGCATTTGATCGACAGCTGCCCGTGGCCTCACTGCAACCCGACATGCCCTACAATCCGAGATCAGATGACCGGACAAGAAATGAGCGTCATTCAGTTCCTCACTCACATGGGCTTTGACGTGCAGCGCATGGCACAGCAGCAGGGCATGGAGGCTAGCACACTGCTTGGCATGCTCAATAACGGCAACTGAGCCACATGCACAGAAGGAAATCATACACACACACACACACACACACACACACTATCCTGCATTACCTGTGTACAACGGCAGTATGAACTGAAGAGTCAGTTGTAAATGAAAGATATTCGCAGTCCCTTTACCAGGATGTGGATTCATTTTACACTTCATGCATCTGTAGCACATGTGTGATTACTAGACAAATAATTAGACGGTACTGAGAGAACACAACAATAAACCCCCGACATTCTTAAATACACATCTACCGCAGCATGAATATGCTGAAAATGAATGAGACAATTATTATTATTATTTTTTTTTTACTGATTTCCATTATAGGCGAGTTTGAATGAACAACTTTTCTCAGTACAGAAAAAAAATTCTTGTCTGCCGTAATCACAAACTCCACACTATGATTGATGATCAGGTTGAGACCGACCTTTTTATTCCTTCTCCTCTCTTTGTAATTTCTTTGTCTGAGGATCTACAGTCTGTGTTGTTGTTGTTGTTGTTGTTGTTTTTGTTTTGTTTTTTTTAACCGAGGATGCAAAATCCCCACTGAAACATATATAATATATATTTTGCATAGCTAAAATGTTTAATGATGATGGGACGGGTAACCCTCCAGCTCTCCAGACCTCACTGTTTCGAAGCCATGTGGAGGTAGTTTCACTGTAACGATAAGCTTTTTTTTTT
>JAOVYU010000004.1:6769333-6780067 GCA_025674565.1 Synodontis membranacea
TAATTGACTCAAGACAACCGAGCGCAATCCACATTTTCACTGTCTCGATCAACTTTTTAATGAATATACTGTATTTGAAAAAAAATGCAATAGAGTGAAGCCACGAAACTCACGAAGCGCGAAGTGGCGAGGGTTTACTGTATATGCAAATGTCTGTCATAAGTATCAGATTATTATAAACATGTGCTTGCACAAAAATGGTCAAATTCAGTAATCCAGTGACCTTTTCATTCCTGAGTAGGCTTTTGGACACATAATGTGATATACACCCATACACTGTTAAGATTCTGGGAATAATGTAGCATAAATATTTATACTTAGTTTCTCTTCCAGTGGATATATTATGGGTATTCATTCCAATGCAGTGCTCTATACTGAGCAATTGGCACTCTGGTAATGACTGAATGAATAAGTGAGAAGGCATTTCCATGAGGTGCTTTTGCAGTACACAAATCTGCTCAGTGTTTGGGGAGAAAGACTCACAATGAAAATACAATCTTTGAGGTGGCTGCAGCAGGGCACTTGGTCGAGGTAGTCAGTGCGGCTAGTTTTATTCAAGGCCAAACGTCTGTGTGAGAAAAAGAAAGCATGATTATATTACACACAGCACAGAGCAGCTTATCCGTACAAATACCATCACATCACAGTGCGAGTTACATCGACAGAATGTAACGTACTTTTCGATTAACATCTCCCTCCACATACTTCAACCACTTCTTTTTAAACTCTTTTACGAAGCGAGTCTTGAGCAGTTGTTGACGTAGTTATGCTTTTGTTAATTCTTTATAAATAACCTCTACGTGTCTACAATTCTTCCCTTTTCAGAAGGGACTGCTGCTCAGAGATGTGTGGTTATGTGTTACCAATGCTCGGGTTAAAGAGAACACCTCCCTTTCTGTCTTATCTGTATGGATAAAAATAAATAAATAAAAATAACCATACTGCTCCAGTGCTAGACAGTTTGTTCAACATTCTCGAATTTATCAGCATAACTTTCTATTATATAGTCTCATATCAACGACTTTATATCGGTATGCACCTTTTCTAAAATGCTGTTTACTGAGATACAACACTATCTGTGTACATACTAGAAGAACATCTTCAGCCTAGATAGTGCCGACCATAAAAAATACTTTCTGTGAACAGCATGAAACAGACGATTTGTTCATAGAATGCGTACCACATAAATACGCAGTCACGTTCAGTACTGGTTCTCTATTACTTGGAATGAAGCAGGAAAGATGACAAAAGAGACAATGTGTTAGCATGTTTACCTGAGCTCCTGCTTCTCGGTCATGTTCAACGGAATAGCTTTCAGCATGCGCACCCGATCACCCGCAGACAGGTTCTTCAAGTTACTCACCAGCCGTTCCCTCTTATTCTCTGCACGCAAACACACAAACCATACAAATAATTCCCATATACTTCTAATAACCGGCTGACCTTTCCCATACTTTATCTGGTACAGTTTGCTTTCTAGGCACACACAGACAAACACAGAAAGACAAATAAGGTCTCCCTACCCTCCCTGTCGAAGTTTTCGGCATTGCTGTCGACACGATAGCCACAGATACTGGGTCGGGCGGAGCGGGAGAAAGAGTGAACAGAGGGTCGGCTGTGTCTGTGCCGGCACATCTGCATGGTGCGGGTATAATACTGAGAGAGGATCGCCCCTCTACTGCGTCCTGGGATACAGAAAGACAAGATGTGATTAAAATAAAATTCCACAGTGCCAAAAATTATGATCTATGGTTTTGTTCACACAAGCGGGACAAAGATGACCTTTTTTCTTTCTTTCTTTCTTTTTTTTTTTTTTTTTAAACTGTGTCCAAATTATTAGCAACCAAACCAGATATTTGCACTGTTTTCTACAGTAATGAGGCAACATGTACTGAATAGTGTGAGTGAGAAAAAAGCACTGGGAGGAAAATTTTTCAGGTGATCTAGAGGGATAATGACTAACACAGCACACCCAAGCCCCATTTCATTTGTGATCTGCCTCCCCCCCCCCCCTTCTCTCTGAGCAGTGAGCTGAACATGCATGTGTGGGTGGAGCGGAGCAGACACTGAGCAGAACAAATGTCTTGGGAACAAAAGAACTGGAATTTATTTATTTTTTTGCTTTTGCCTCCCGGCACAGTTAACAGCTCATAAGATAAAACAAAAACACTCTGTGTGCTCTTACACTGGGTCTACTCTGCCCTCTGAACAGTATACTGCTGACACTGTTGCAGTGAATGGTTAGATATTTCACTGTGGATCACCAGAAGTGAGGTTTGGGCATTTCTGTGCTCACGTTGTCAATGAAGACAAGCAAATAACAGACACAATTAAAACAGCATGGTAAAGTATCAACCTTAGAACCTCTTATAGTGAAATCAGAGAAGAAATTATTACAGATAAAAGGATCAAATTACAGTCACATAGCTTCATATGAGCTGACAAAGTTATACTGATATAAAATATGACACAGTGTTCACAGACCAAGAAAATTACTGCCTTCATAAACGTATTGGTTAGACACAATATATGAAAAAAAGCATACGGACACCTGACCATCACACACACATGTACAGTTGTGTTAAAAAAAAATAGCAGCAATATGCTGCTGGTTCAGTGTAATTGAACCATTAATTGAAAGGTGCGTGTTCAAATTAATAGCAGTGTGAAGTTAATTTAGTAAGGTAATTCATTCTGTGAAAAAACAGGTGTCAATTACAGCCCTTATTTAAGGAAGGAAGGCAGCAAATGTTGTACATGCTGGTTATAGTGCATCTCTATAGTGCAAATGGGTCGTTCCAGATATTGTTCAGAAGAGCAGCGTACTTTGATTAAAAAGTTGATTGGAGAGGGGAAAACATATAAAGAAGTGCAGAAAATGATAGGCTGTTCAGCTAAAATGATCTCTAGTGCTTTAAAAAGGTTAACCAAAACCTGAAAGACATGGGAGAAAGCGGAAAACTAATATTCGAATGGATCAAAGAAGAACCAAGATGGCAAAGACTCAGCCAATGATCAGCTCCAGGAAGATCAAAGAAGATCTAAAGTTATCTGTGAGTACTGTGACAATTAGAAGATGCCTATGTGAATCCAAACTACTGGCAAGAAGCCCTCACAAAGTCCCATTGCTGAAAAAAAGACATGTGCTGAAGAGGTTACAATTTGACAAAGAGCACATTTACTGGCCTAAGGAGAAATAGCGCAACATTTTGTGGACTGATGAAAGCAAGATTGCTTTTTTTGGGTCTAGGGACTGCAGACAGTTTGTCAGATGTCCCCCAAATACTGAATTCAAGCCACAGTACACTTAGAAGACAGTAAAGCATGGTGGCACAAGCATCATGATATGGGGATGTTTCTCATACTATGGTGTTGAGCCTATTTATTGCATACCAGGGATCATGGATCAATTTGAGTACATTAAAATACTTGAAAAGGTCATGTTACCGTATGCCGAAGAGGACACACCCTTGAAACTGGTGTTTCAGCAAGACAACGACCCTAAACACACCAGTAAAAGAGCAACATCTTGGTTCCAGACCAACAAGTTTGACGTTATGGAGGGTCCAGCCCAATCCCCAAACCTTAACCCAATAGAAAACTTGTGGGGTGACATCAAACATGCTGTGTCTGAGGCAAAACCAAGAAATGCTGAAGAATTGTGGAATGTAGTCCAATCATCCTGGGCTGGAATACCTGTTCACAGGTGCCAGAAGTTGGTCAACTCCATGCAACACAGATGTGCAGCAGTTCTCAGAAACCATGGTTATACAACTAAATATTAGTTCTGTGATTCAAAGAGAAGCTAAATCTTGAAAGTTTTTTCAGTTTACACAGTGAATGTTTGAGTTTGTAAAGAAGAATGCAGACACTGCTATTTTTTTGAACAGCCTAATATTCCTTTTTCTTAAATTTTTATTAAGGATTAACACAAATTTGATCATTTTTCTTCATGTTTTGATTAGGAAAAGAATGTGCAGTGTTCCCAATGCACCTGTGTGTATAGAAATAAAAGCTATTACAAGCTATTTTGATCTTTATTCACATTTTTATACACACTGCTATTATTCTGAACACAACTGTACCTATTGAATATCCCATTCCAGAGATTTTTCTTTTCCTTAAAATCTGCACTCAAGGGGAAAATCACTTTGAATCTGTTCCAGAAGTTAAGAGAAAACAACAGTGCTTCTGAGACAACTAACAGAAGACCTACTGTACTGCACTGATTTGATCAGTAGAATACCAGAATGCAGCGTCATGTGGTTGCAGAAGGGGAATATATTGAAGGTGAAAGGTTTTCTTGCTCCAGCTTTTCTTGTACTAACCAATGGTACGGCTGGGCATCGAGGAGAGAACTCTGAGTGTGGCTGAAGACCAACAGGGCTCGTCCGTCAATGGTTCAGTAGTCCCTGCACGCTCATCAACAGCAAGTGAAGAAAAATCATCTGAAACACATGCAGAAAACATATGCCCATTACAGCAGACATGCACACACACACAAAATGAGCAGAACATAAGGGATATGATACGTTTTTCTTTATTTACTCTTCTAAATGTAAAGAGCTTGTCTTATTTGGGCTGCATTCGTTTTATATGGGAAGGTACCATCATATAATTGATTACTGATCTTAAAAATGTAGATTTTTTTTTTTTCTAGTCAGTAGAATAGAGTGAAAGATGAAAATTCAGAAGCAAATAGGTTATTGACTGGACACAGAACATGATATTAAATCCTTCCTGATTCAACTTCACTATAAAATTACAACGTTGCACATTTAGGCATCTGGCCCATCATATGAATCTGGCCTATCTTTAATAATCTGTGCAAGTTAAACAAACCCATCTTAACTGGCCAGTAAAACGTATTACAAATGATCCTCTGGTAGAACTAATCCAGAAGGGTGTAAACCATCTTGAAACAGTGTGGAATTCATTGTCAGCAGAGTATTCTTTACTGTATATCAACTCTTGGAAGACAAACCAGATGCATTCCAAACAAAATATTTCAGAGATAAAACTGAGCACTTGATAAGTAATGTAACAGAACTGACCAACACATGCAAATAAACTATCTGTAGTAAACATGATCAGTTGTGGCTTCTGGAGCAGATCCTCTATTGCAGCTAATGTGTTTTCAAAGACTTCCACAGAATTTTCATCATTTACCTTCTCTAGTCTGAGTAGTGGGAGTCTAATGATTTAGAAAACTGGTAATGTCTGTGTGTGTTTGTGTGTATACACCTTCGGTCTCTTCGTTTAGAGGGTACATCTCTATTGCCTCTGCATAGCTGTTTATATCTTGGCTCTGTTCCTCAATGAGCTCTTTGAAAGAGTCATGAACCACATCCTCATCCGCAGGACTTCTAAAACATAAAACCACACATGCATTTTTAATAGGTGGGTAATACTGACAACATATTGCAAAGCTACAAGATGATTTTATGATTTGTGAGATACACAACATGTATGACAGTATACCTTCATTTTAGAGAAATACTGAAGAGCAACTGTTTCAGCTTCCTCCACTTACCTCCTTAAAACCCCTAGGACTAAGTTAAGCAGAATGGGGGATCGGGCCTTCTGCTCGACCGCTCCCCGCCTTTGGAGAATGCTCTCCCAGACCATTTGAGGGCACTGCAGACCGTGGACCCTTTTAAACGTGGCCTGAAAACCCAACTTTTTAAACAGGCTTTTTTTATTTGCTGCAGATTTTACTTCAACTGCTGATACTTTTTACAATGTTTTTTTTTTTTCTTTTTCTCTTTTTTTTGTTGTTTTTATGTCTTATTCTGTAGCACATCGATATTTATTTTAATGAAAACTACATTAGAAATCAAATGTATTATTATTAGCTGTAGTGTACATAATATGAAGGAGCTGTTGGACTCTTGTGTGAAGGATGAAATTCATGAGATACATGGCAGTACAGGACGTGGTCATTTATGCAAAAGACAAACTCAATTGTTTCTACCCTCAGCTCAGCTGAATACGTCATATGAGAAGCTATGCCTTAAAACACACTTTAATATTCTTGCTTTTAAAAAAAGGATTCAGAAAAGAAACAAGGCCTTTGAATGATTATGTCATGACATTTGGGTGTGTAAAATCTCCTGCGGTGAGCCCACTTGAAAAGCTCACAGTTGAAGGGCGGTACCCGATAAACACCGGCAACACTTATCAGATGGCAAAAACAAAAGGGACTGACTCGCACATGACGCGAGTAGTCACATGTTTGATGCTTCAGCTGTGACACAAACAGACAAAACAAAGGAGCTTGTCTTCTGTAGAATACAGACCCTCTAAAACAAAGTACAGAAAAGCTTGAAAACGTGGCTTTTTGTTCAGCTCAGGAGAGGAAGTACACATTACAAACATGCTTCAATGGCCTAGTACACAGATAACACAGGAAGACTAGAGGGTGAGAGGGTGCAAGGGTGGCAGATGAGAAGTGTCAAGTAGAGAAATCAGACAGAAAAAACCGCATGGCATTTTCATGAGTAAACAATACTTACCTATTTATTGCATACCACGGATCATGGATCAATTTGAGTACATTAAAATACTTGAAGAGGTCATGTTGCCGTATGCCGAAGAGGACACACCCTTGAAATTGGTGTTTCAGCAAGACAACGACCCCAAACACACCAGTAAAAGAGCAACATCTTGGTTCCAGACCAACAAGTTTGACATTATGGAGTGTCCAGCCCAATCCCAAAACCTTAACCCAATAGAGAAGTCAGACAGAAAAAACAGCATGGCATTTTCATGAGTAAACAATACTTACTCCAGTCCTTCCTCCATGAAGTAAGCATCTGTGTCGAAGCTCACGCTATGAGCCGCCATCTCCACTGTAGTCTGAGGGTCCTGCCTCGACCAGTCACTCATAGTCCATCGAAACAAACAAACTAGATGCCTTGCTCTTGCTTCTACCTCCTGTCATTCTGCTGTATAAGCTCTGAAAGTGGGTGAGAGAGAGAGAGAGAGAGAGAGAGAGAGAGAGAGAGAGAGAGGAACAGAAAGGAGATTTTTTTTTCTCAATAAAGGGTTAGCTACTTCATCATGTTTCAACATGCCTGCTGCCTGTATTCCAGTATGGGAATACCTACACACACTCGTTCCAGAGGAAACAGGAATGAACACATTGTGTCAGCACTGAAGTCAACACACAGCCGCTGTTTTCTAGGCTAAATTCTAAGCAACAACAACAACAATTTCCACGTATACATTCTGTATTCAGTCTACAGCGTTTTTTTTCCACCTACGCTACACTGAAGTCTAAATTCGGCCTGCACAGAGCACTCAGTCAACGCCGATTAAGCAACAGTCCACAATCACGACTCAGTCAGATGAAACGAATACTAACAGATTAAAATCAGAAGCGTCTGAAGAAGCGTTTTTCATGATGATAGACTCAGAATGCATGAACATACATTTCATGTATTAAATTTCCTCCAGCCTGACACCAAATACAGCTTGCTGATTTCAATAAAAAAAAAAAATAAATAAATAGAAATATTTGTTTAATCTGTAGAGTAAATTTGTTTTAATCTCTAGTGTAAACATGATTTTTTTTTTTTTTACAAACTGGAAAGGATGTCAAGAGAATACACAGATTCATGGTGAGCATTCGTAATAAACTTGCCTCTTGATAATTGGTAATCATTTCTAGGAATCAGGTCAAATTATGTGAGGAAATTTTGCCCCATTTTATTTAAAGCATGTGATTTACACATTTATGTCATTTTGTTTTCCAAGTTTGTCATATGCCTATTAAATGATATAATGCTGATCATCCGGTACGTTCCAAGTCTTACAGACTCGCTTAGGACTGTATCCAGAATAGGCGACTTAAGTCCAAAACTTAATATAGGTCAATATATAAGCTAGGAAGTTTTTGCTGTTAGATGTAATGCAATCTTTAAAAAAAAAAAAAAAAGAAAAAAAGAAAAAAAAAAAAGAACAAAAAAAGCAAGAGACATTTTAAAATTTGAAAAGATTAATACAATAATGTACGAAAGAGTCAGTGGCAAGCATTGGAATAACCAAAATAAATCATCAAAATGGTATACCAGATATTTAGATGCTTGCATATTTCTGTATAAAGTCCTAAGTTGTAATTATCACATTAAACACTGCAAATTTGTTTTTATTTCAACTTCCCTCATTATTCTCGATCTAATAAAACAGCACTTGATCCAGTGCAACCTATTATTTTGTACGGGTTTTTATATTGACAGTTTTATTAACGTTGACACTTTAGCGCACACAATTAATGAACACATTAGATACTAACCTGAGGTCATGAAATCATAATGTGCACAGGATAGGTGATATATCATCACTACTTTGATTTGCCAAATTGATCAAATAATGCCAAGGCTTTAGTTAAAGAAAATACACCCCTGGTTTAAGCTGATTGAGCAACTTCTATGCACACATGTCAAGGAGTGTTCATAAAATCAATCAATCAAAATCAAATATTTACATTTGTATATGTTATATGTTGACTGAACAAAAATATTCAGAAATCAAAATTCAATCCTTCACGTAAACAATAGATCTCTGAATATCAGCCTGTGCAGATTCAGTATTAAACCCTCACTGTGGGCATGTAACCGAACTCTGAATACGGCCTTTAACTAATGCCATAGTGAACCACACTAGGTACAGACTGGTGCCATGGCTTTTTAACTCTAAATTAGACACGCGTGCTAGATTTCGCAACATGTACTGGAATCAAAGGCATGTTTATGTGCATCAGATACTTGCAGAGCGCTAGTGAGGGGGCCAACTGCAGATCATGTTAAAATGCTGAACACGTGTCGTGCCATTCTAACTATCTGACCTACAAAAACATTACTAGGCATTTAATTAGTCAATGCTTATTAGTCATTGGCTTGTGTTTATATGCATGTTGGAGTGTGGAAAAAGGCGCTTTTCAGAATTCATCTGTCTATACGCGGTCTGGCGGAAAAGACATGAAGATATGAGCAGAGGTCTGTGGTTAAAAAAACAATGTAAAGATGAATGAGGAGAGTTCTGACTCAGGGTTCATACAGAAAGCCCCTAAACACTGCGAACCCTGTATTATATTTAAATCACCCTGCTGTGTTTGGAAAGTGACTTGAGGATCAGTTTTCAGTGCTGTAAACTGCAGCTGCCCTTCTTTTTTTCTTTCTGTGTGTAAAAGTCTTTTGGTCTGGCCGTGTCAGAGAAAGAGAGAAAAAGTACAGCGAGTGACAGTGAGACGGAAAGATTTATCAGGGCGAGTCGTTAAAAATATATATCAGCACTCTGAACAGTGTGGTCATTCTTTCCCATGTGCACATACACATAACACACATTCTTTTTTTGTCTGACTGCATTCAGGCAATGACCCTGTAAAATACTTGAGCTCCTAATTTTTGCATAAATTAGGGGGCAGTAACAATGAAACAATGAGAGAACTTTATTTCTGACCTAAATATGTTCTGACCTGACCCCCAGAGCCGGAAAAAGGCTGCTGACGTGCGTAAAAAAAATAATAAAATTAAACCTCTTTGGACTGACAGTGAAAATGTTTGGGCCACTGGGACCGAAGATATTGTTTTTGTTGCTGTTACTGGGTGGAGGCAGGGGAAGACCAGGGTCAATAAGACACTTGGCCATATTTCTCATACGCCTTTTTTTCTTCATCCAAGTCATTTTAAAGAATCAGGAGTCAACTTTTCTGGCCAATTATACTCACCTACCTGAACTGCGCATGAAGCATTTATTTCGGTCAGATAAGTTTTTTTACATAATGGGATAAGACAAAATATACAATATGATTGTATACAACAAAGCAGGAAGTAAGTATCAGTACATGTGTATCAAAGTATACACAAAATATAAAACTATAAATCTATATAGGAAATTGCTGCAGCAACAAATCGATGAAATCTGGTTATAAAAAGAGTTGGCAACAAATTTCATTACTGATTCATTGGGTCTATGTTGTTGCATACAGCGCACTACAACACACACTTCCACACTACAAACAAACCGAGAGCTGCTCAAGGTCAAGCAGGAATTTTGTCGAAGTCTTTAACAGTGCAATACGCCACTGTACACAATTTGTGACACAAACAAGCTCCGACACTAATATGTATGTTATGTATGTTTGCAAAAGTATAATGCCAAATGGCATACTGAGTACAGCTTCCTAGCTAGCCACGTAGCGTAACAGTCTGTTAACTTTTCGGGGGACACTAATATGTGAGCACTACAGTATATCCCACTTGAATTAAGTAAAGCAGAAAGTCAAGGCCTGTGTTTTTCAATGCCATGACAAAAAGGATATACGTACTTTTGGTCAAATGTGCAAATACGTATGGTTGCACACCATGTACAAATGTCAAGTAGTCTCGAGAACACAAAAAAAAAAGAAGAAGAAGGGGGAAAAAAAGAGACACACATGAGTGATAAAGTACACGAGCTACTGCATGTGGCAAAAGCTGTTCGAGATGTGTGATGATGTGGTTTTCACTGCAAGCAGTAGGGCTGGGTATCAAGTTCGATACTTTTTAAGCACCGACCGAATCGTCTCGATACTATCGAGTATCGAAAAAATCATTTTCATTCGGTACCAAATTTCGATACCTAAGGGTATAATCTTGTCGACGTCAGTGAGCTTGAAAACGTGCGGCATCCTTAGGCTATGTTCACACTTAGCGTCTTTTTTCAAACTGCCAGCGTCTGTTTTACATTATA
>JAOVYU010000004.1:6782681-6802572 GCA_025674565.1 Synodontis membranacea
TATAGAGAGAGAGAGAGAGAGAGAGAGAGAGAGAGAGAGATAACTTTATATATTTAAAATGCAGCTCAGTGGTGCCTTTCAGTGTGAAGGCAAGTGAATAAATAAATAAATACATAAATAAACACCAAAAGTAAAAGTACAACAAGTAACTCATAAGTAAAATTGCACTTAAGTACTATAATTAAAATAAAAAAAAAGTAAAAAATAACTTTCAATTAAAAGTGAGTACTGTACTATACCCCAGTTTGTATCCTATGCATTTAGCAGTCAAACAGGAAGCAAAGAGATTGCTATTTTCACACCATGCAGTTATAAGCGAGCAAGACAATGCCTCTGTGAAGACTCTCGTAAGTAGACTCTCATAAGCAACTTATACAGAGAGTTCTTTTAGTGTATTATCCATATCTATTTTTAAGGACAACCACAAACAGGTCCCTCAAACAACAAAAGGTTAGAAGAAGGAATCTGTGTTGTTCTTCTATATGGCTAATACACAAATATACTCTAGATTGCTACTCATAAAAGCTAGTATTTCATTATAGAAATCGTTTCTTTTAGTAAATCTGTAGTTGATCTGTAGTTTCCTGCCCACTCGGGAATATATATTTTTTTTAATAAATTTGTCATTAAATAGTTTGTTAAGCTTTTCTGTGCTCTGTGTAATCTGTACCTTTCTTTGTAATGCTTTAAAGGTACATTACATACATCTTTCTAGGTAGAAAAGGAATACTAAAGGGACAAAAGGTGTACACTTGAGAGTACTATGCCAGGGACAAGATGAAGTACAGTTTAATAATTCTTATTTTTTCTGAATATGTGTGTACATCATTGGGTTAAAATTGACACTATGTAATGAGCCACTTAATTCTTACTAATGGGATAAAAGCCTGAGGCTGTTGTGACAAGTAAATGCAACACAGAGGAAGCCTATCATACTTTGTGGAACAGTGAATCAATTGTATGTTGCCTTAACAGCAAATCCATTTGACTATAACTGTGTGTGCTTGTATGTGTGGAAGTCTAATGTGTTACACACACACAGACACACAGTTGAAGTCTAATAAATCTAAGCTATTTAATCTGTGAGAGCTCAGATTACTTATTTCTTCTTAAGACGTCGTGAGACTGAGCAGTGTCTTAAATGTCAGTGCTGACGTACCACTCATTTCTGTCTTTCCTTTGCTTTGCATTTTGTGGTTTGCATTCATGTGTGACCAAAATCATAAACAAGGAAGGATGTGTCCACCCACATTGTGTAGGTTTGTGTTACCTTTTTTCAAAAAAACAAGTGAAAAGATCTCCCTTTAAGTTCTGAGGTTAAGGTTTGGGTTTGGCTTAGATACTGATTATCATTATCGAAGTCGCTTTGTGTACTTTTGTGTAGTTGTGTCCACTTGATGTACAGCTCCGTGTGCGACACTAGCTCTTTCTACTGTATAGACTTCCTCTGTCTGTCTATCACATAAGCAAAACCTGCTGCTTTGTCTTGCCACAGAAGCCACATATGTATAGTAGATGATAGCACGCCAAGGTCAATATATGTTAAATGATCTGATATGTATCAGCAGAATGTTCATTTTGAGCAGATTTAGGGCTTTGCCAAAAAAATTTTTTGGAACGCATATATTGACGCATTCAGTCAGATCACATCTGAGTTTATACCCAAACCACAAGAAGTGTCAAACATAAGCCCATGGGTCAGAACAAGCTCCATAAAGGTTATCATCTGGCCCTAAAATTAATCAAATAAATAAAATGAAAAAACTATTTAAAAAAAAAAGAAAAGAAAAAAGAAAAAACGATTAAAAAAGTGATAGTATCTGTTATTCCACTAGGGAGAAAAACAGAGCAATTAACTCAGCGCCGTAAACTCTGAGAAAATGACTAACAAAATGTGACCATGATACACTATGCAGCCAAACGATTGTGGAAACCTGACCACAAGGATTGTTGCCGCGAGGATATCTAGGATGTCTCTGTGCTGTAGCATTAGAGTTTCCCTTCACTAGAACAAAGAGCCCCGAACATGTTCCAGCACGCAAAGCGAGTTCCAAGATGACATGGTTTGCCAATGATGACGTGGAAGAACTCGAGTTTCCTGCACAGAGCCCGGTCCTCAACCCCACTGAACCCTTTTGGGATGAACTGGAACCTTGACTGCACCCCAGACCTCCTCACCTGACATGTGTACCCGACCTCACTAAAGCTCCTGTGGCTGAATGAACACACATCCCTACAGCTATCCTGCAACATCTAGTGAAAAGCAATCCCAAAAGAGTGGAGGTTATTTTAATAGCAACGGGGGACTTCAACTAGGATACATTCAAAAAGCACATATGATAACAGATGGTCAGGTGTTCACTAAAATTTGGCCATATAATGGTTCTTCATTACCGATCCAAAAAAAAAAAAAAAAAGCAGTAAATATACTCTTTCCAAAACAACTCTTGTAGAGGTTTGTTATAAAGCGACATGAACATGTAATCACAAGTTTTTACATCTTTTATTTGTACCTTTCAGGTCAATGCTGGTAAGTTAACATATTTAAGAGGAGTTGTTCATGTGGTATTGCTCGACGTTATCAGGTACTTATTGTACTTTTTTCTTGTCACTGCAGTAATTCCATCAAGGGAACATTTTTTTTGTACTGTATGTATATTTTACTCTAAATCTATATTTTACTTGTAAAAGTGCATTTTGTGTACCTTTTATGTGAGTTTTTGTGAGTAAAGTTTAAAGGTACATCAGTGGTGCTTAAGGTCCAGTTACGTAAAGTACCAGGCAGAAGTTTGGACACTTCACCTTCCAATTCAATTACCTAAAAGACACTCTTTTGTGTTTTAAAGTAATGATGGACTGTCGTTTCTCTTGAATTAGTCGAGCGGTTCTTACCATAATATGGATTACTGCATACTAAATGTACTATATTTACTACATACTATATTTACAACATACTAGATTACTACACACTATATTTCAAGGGAAGTGGTAGCTACTTTGACGAATCTATAATATGAACCATTTTGTTTTTTAACACTTTTTTTTTTTTGTTTATTCCATGTATGTTCCGTGTTTTTGTTTCATAGTATTGGTGTCTTCAGTATTGTCCTACAATTTAGAAAATAGTCAAAAATATAGTTACACATATGAATGACTAGGACTTTGCGTCCAAACTATTGGACTAGTACGCTGCCTTAAATGATTTTCCAAGGTATACATTTGCAGGCGAAAGATACAGTTTGGTTCCATTACTGTATTTCTACGAGTGGACTATACTGATATTTTGGTCCAACCTACTTGTCATTGCATTGAGCATAATGTGCCCTGTTATCTAAAATGAGTTTGATTCCCTCCCCGTGATACACGCTGATATTCTCCCTTTGATTAGACTAAATTCTCCCCTACAGCAAACCGATGATGGCTGGACGTTTTGTGCTTACATTTAATAAATCTTCATAGATGATAAGTAGGAAATTACAAATTTTCCCTGCAATAGCATGTCACATAGGTGTTCCTGATTAACACAATAGTGCCATAGTGATGCTAGATCTCAAAATGAAATCGACATCTTATTTTACTCCCACGGGTTTCTTATAAACTCTAACCATGAATAACAGCCATACTCACAATTCCATTAAAAGTTTTTTTTGCAGGCCCTTTAGTGAAGACAGTTCCAGTCTGAGCATCCAAACACTGATTCTGCTTGGCAGTACATTAGTAAATGTGTAATTATCTCACATTTTAAGTCAAGCTGGCTTCTCACGTCAAGTGCTCTGTCGACACACACAAGTACTTTATGTGTCATATGACTTCCTGTAAGCAGTGATGCTTTTGGCTTTACCGAGAAGGAGATACCGCATCCTGAGCTTGCGCCATAGCATTGGCCCTACAGCTGCCAGCTGCCGATAACTTTTGTCCTTTTCTTGTGCCTTTTAGATGTTCGTGCAACCGAGTGCAAGAGCTGCGTTATTAAGAGGTTAAATTGTTGGTTTTGCCTTGTGAAACAGTGAGATACTGAGAGAACATGGAGGAGAACAGACATGCCGATTACCAAAGATTAATATCAGGTAAGTGTCTTGCACATATTGTCCATGTGTGTCCAATTTTAATGTATGCATGCAGAGTCAAGTTTGTCCTTTTCTCTAACATTGAAAGGGAATCAGAAAACCTAGCCGAAATATCTCTGAAACTTCTTTCGACTTTATCGACTGCTTTTTTCACTGCTCGTGTCTCAGGTTTCACCCAGGCCTGGACTTCCTCTTATTCTGACTCGTGTGATTGTGTTTTACGCACAAGCCAAGCGTGAAAGTTAGAGACATGTAGCAATTCATGCATAAAAGATAAAAACCTCTCACCATACATTCATAAAATACAAGTTATCATGTGAAAGGGTACAATATAACCTATCAGAAAGTGTGCCAAGGTAACCAGTACATACACTGTAAATCATCGTAAATATAGTTTCTAATCAGCAACAATGACAGATTGTAAATTGATCGATTTGTACTTATATTTAATGTTATAGAATGTTTTTCCCTATTGAGTAGGACAAGAAATGTAGAATGTCCCATTACTGAGAAAGTGAAAAAGTGAAAATCTTACATCCTGAAGATTTCGTGGTGGTGGAAAACTGACTGGAGCAAAGTATGAAATGTTTCACCAAATTAATGAATAGACAACATTTAGTCTTATTCAAACAACCAATTAAGCAAACAAAAAAACAAAAAGATTCAGGTTTTCGTAAAGCTACATGGCAAAAAAAAACAAAACAAACAAAAATTCTGGTTTCGTGTTTCTGTGTTTGTCTGAAATTTCGTTATGGCAAGTTTCCGTTTTCATTTCAAATAGAGTCACTCGAGACATTATTTATTTATTTTTTTTCATATACTCCCAGAGGAGAGCATTGACTACGCCAACTCTGAGTTCTCCTTGGAGGAATATCAGAGTGATATCTACGAGCTGCTGCCCAGCTCCCAGAGAAGGCTGCAGCACAAGGATCAATCACAGAAAGCAGAGGATCACTGGAACCCCAATCAATCGCTGAAGCTATTTCCCCTGTGTATACAGGAGAAGAGGAACATCAGGTGTTTTAATTTATCTGGATTTTTGATAAGAGATACATTTTTGCAGCTGTTATTATTGCTGTTTAATGGCATTTTGTTGCAAAACCACTAAACAACATTCGGCATTTTATTTAATAAAAAAGAGAAAAGGAAATTCATTCCCTTAAAAATTTAAGAAAATGGCTTTAAAGTATATTTTTGATAACTGCACCATCTACAAGCTGTTGAACTATTCAAAAATGACTTTTTACTTTGTTTTACAATGTTCTGCCGTTATACATGTTCAATCAGGGACAGACAACACCTAGAGAGGCGCAAAATTGGTTACTGGGCATCATGGAAGCGGAGTCAGGAAATTGCAAGAAGGCGACTAAGGGAGCAGGTGGGGAGTGTCGTCTCACGACTACAGCTGTGGAAAACCCCCCTTCATAACATTGAAGGCATGTATATAAGATGCTACGTGTAAGTGCGCGTTTTGTGTTCCTATGTTGCTGTGTTAACCTTTCACACGGTCTCGTCTACTCTACAGGGAGATTCGGTGTGGGAGTAAAGGCCTACTTTGTTTTCCTTCGGTACCTGCTCTTCCTAAACGTCCTGAATCTTGCCATCATCGCTGCCTTTGTGCTGAGTCCCACTATGTACAAAGGGAATATAGGCAATTACGCAAACTGTAAGCAAAATAAATTGTCAAGTTCAGAAGATTTTAGGGAGTCTCTGTTGGTTTTGCTTCTCAGCTAATGCCCTTCTTGTTTTCTTCCAAAAAAAAAGGGTCCAATAATATTTTTTCGGATATTTTTCTGGGCTCGGTAAGTTGCTCCATAATCTTTGCTCTACACTTCTTCTTTGATAATTATACCATTTCGGATTGAATAGTTGATACTTCTTCTATAACATCAGCTCTGAGAATAGTTCCAGTTGCAAAGTTTATATTAATGCCCTTGTTGTAAAACATTATTGCTTCTAGAGTAATAACTTACTCAGGGACTTGTATGGTGGACACTCCACATGACCTGATTTAAAAAGTTTAAAAGCTTAGCATTTTTGGAAGGAGTCTCCAATGTCAGTGTTTTCTAACAGTCTGCGGTAGTGCTGTAGCTGTAGGTTTTCCAACATCAGAATGGACAAGAAACTGAATCTTTGAGAGCCTAGATATTCCATTGACATTAAACATAACTATAAACAGATAAAAAAAAAAAAAAGTATGACGTCTCACGTCGTGTCTGCTATCTGCTGTTATTTGGAAACAGAATGTTTTGGGATGGTAACAGTAGGTGTAAGATCACACCACCCCTTCACTGAGTATTTTTATATAATAGCATGCCATGTCATGTTACATGAACATGTATGAATTCTATGAAAAGCAGAGGACACCGTTGAACCTTTGCATCTGTTACAACCTACGCCAGGTTAAGCAAGTTTGACATTTACCGTCGAACCATTGGATTGAGAGCACCGCCAGCATGATGTGTTGCTGCTCTTGTCAGAGAGCTAATATGCAACCATAAAAAAAAAACTTAGAGCATGTAGGCTTTTGAAAACCTCACATATTTCCTACCTACTTATAGACCCAGTCTGATTTTAAAGATAACTAGAGGGTGTCAAAACCAACCTCACATTTCTGTTTCTCTCCGACTCTCTGTGTGTTTACAGGGCTTTATGGAACGCACTCCAGTTTTCTATGGTTTCTACACAAACCAATCTTTAGGCCCAAAATGTCTGAACACAGCTCTCCTCTTTTTCCTTGGCATGCTGATCATACTCCTCCTTAATCTGATCATGATAGTACGCAGGTCAGAGCACGTTATTTCCATAACCTCATTCTTTTACTGAAAATATTTTTATGACACCTTTATAAATATTTCTGTAATATTGTAATGGGCCAACTCTTTCACATGCTTCAAAAATGTTTTTTTTTTTCTTTTTCACCAAATCCAGAACAGAGTTATTATAGTCTGAAAGGAATACTATAAAAAAAAATCCAAACTGAACTACTGTAAAATACTATGTACAATACTAACTGCGTCTATGTACTATGTAAAATAATATCTAATTTAAAATGAATTGGGATTCAAATGGAAACATAAAATAAATAAATAAGTAAGTAAGTAAGTAAGTAAGTAAGTAAGTAAGTAAGTAAATAAACAAATAAACAAATAATAATAATAATAATAATAATAATAATAATAATAATAATAATAATTTCATAAAGAACTATTCCATGGGAATTCAAAATGAATTAATTTAAACTGATAATAATTCAATGAAAGGAATTTTGAGTGCTGCTTTGTGCACTAATTTTGGTTCAAAACTGAATTAAATCAACTGGAAGACAGGTCAAAAGACAACACTGCCCACTTGGTTAACATGGGCTTTTCCTCTTTTATAGGACAGTGGTGGGTTATAAGCACACGTGGCTGACTGGCATTCATTTCAATGCAAATATGAGCTATAAGGTGTTCTGCGGATGGGATTTCTGCATCCGGGATTCTGAAGCAGCCTTCCTTAAACACAGCTTAATAAGAAACGAACTGAAGGTGAGCTCCTGAAAAAAGAACTGTGAAAGTGGTCATTGTACCACAGCATTGATCGATTTGCCATTCTGATTCTCCATTCATGATGCTTTGGAGATTAATCTTCTAATATTATAGTAGCCCTGACAGTCATTTCTATAAAAACAACATATTCACCGGTGACTCCTCCTTATGGAAGGAGTCTCCAGTGTCAGCAGTATGTAACGGACAGAGATGAAACTGTCCCGATGTTTTCCACCATTGGGAAGCTTTGTATTTCTTGGTAACATGACGAGTTTTTGAAGTTCAAGAGAGAGAGAGAAAAAGGGGAGGTTGGTAAGACTGTTTATAGCAGGTGACTTAAAAGTTAACCGGAAACTGCTTCGCTGATGTTCCACTATATTAAACATAACTAGACACATTTATAAACTGTACAATTATAATGTGCTATTTTATTAATAAATAGAAACTTTGTAATAGTTGGCAAATTGATATAGTAATAAAAGGATTAAAACACTTCAGGGCAGAACAGTAACTTTCCTTTGCATCAGGTCATGGTGAAATTTCTTGATTATTGCAATGAATTTCTTCTTCCCATCTCCTGTCACACTCAAACCTGCTGTTTTAGATGGACCTTGAAGAGCAGAAGTTTCGTCAGAAGGTCTTGGGGCGTACACTGAAGCAGTGGATTCTCCTCTGTGCCTTGCGCATTGTTCTCAATATTGTGGTATTAGTTCTTCTGGGCGGCTCCATCTTTCTGATCCATTTCGCAACCAATTATAAATATGAGGTAAGGGAAGAATCATATGACTCATTCGATTTCATTACGTTTTGGGGTGCCATTTGTAAAAAGAGTTTAATTTACTTTTTTTTTTTCATCATTTACCACAATTTTCATGCATTTAGAGATAAATTCATGCCAAAAACAGTGCATTTGCAAATGTAAATTATGTGTTTATACGTAAATGATAAATATAAATATTAAATGTAAAAGTAAACATAAAAAGGCATATTACATCATACACACAAAATTAGGCTGTATTATAATAATACAATACAATACAATACAACACAATACAATATATTGTGTATAATTGCTGCTATTTGTCAGAAAATATAAATTTACTCTTTGGCACTTTATTTGAAGTCACTTTGTTTTCTAATGAAATGCATTCAGGGAAATTCAATTTATTGAGAAGGCTGGTGAAAGTGCTAAAAATCTCACCTTGCACTGAGCATGTGACACGGAATTGTTATTGCATCATGAAATTTACGAGCCAATCATATTTGAATATTGCAGGGTCTTCTGTTTATATACTGTAACAGAATTGTTGGTGCGTAGACAATATATCATAAGAGCTTTTCGGATATCATTTTTCAGTGACCACTGTCTCGACCCATTCTCAGCCATGAAGCTTTTATTAAAGTTAAATGAACTGGTTGAGTACATGTTGGCTGCTCTAAGTGAAAAATGACATGTATTAGAAACATATTTCAACAGTAAGTCTTTATCAAAAAATGTCTTTAAGGACTTTAAGGAGAGAGAGGAAGTCTCTCTCTCTCTCTCTCTCTCTCTCTCTCTCTCTCTCTCTCTCAGGATACTCACGGGACTTTTGATCTTCTGAGAGGCTATTTTTCGCCCATCACAATCACAATAGTCAATTTTGTGATGCCACACTTTTTTTCTGCGATCACAGCCTATGAAGACTATTCCCTCACCACGCAGCTTAACGTTACCTTAGTTCGGTAGGTCACTATATCTTTACCTCATCTTCACTTCACATCCAGACGGAAATATCAGACTTAAACCATCACTTCTATAAAAAAAATTATGCAAACGTTATTAGGACTGCAGAATGTGGCATCATTTATTTAGAATCTGTTTACCATGTTTACTGTGTAGAAACTCACTGAAAGAGACTGTGCACTTAATTCCAACAGGAGCATCCTGCTGAAACTGGGAAGCTTAGCCGTCTACCTTGTCTTCCTCATTAACAAAATAAATGAAGGGAAGAATTCTAATAACTCAACACAACACTGTCCAGAGACTGATTTCGGAAAGGAAATGTATAAGCTCACCATATTTCAACTCTTGGCATCTTTCTGCAATACTTTCTTGGTGGCGTATCCCAGAAAGTATGGCTTCTTTCCTCACTTTTCACGTCATTAGAGAAAAAACGAATACGGCAAAATTTCAGCCGGTGTATATTTAGCACAACTGTATGCATGTTTGTAATCGCTCTTTTGTCGTAGGTTGTTGGTGGAGAAGTGCTTAAACTCTAATTTGTCAAGGAGAGTGGGCAAGCAGCAGTTTGTGATCCCACTGAACGTGTTAGATCTGGTGTACAGTCAGACCGTCACTTGGGTGGGAGTTTTTTATTGTCCTCTCCTGCCAGCCATCAGTATTTTTAAGCTCCTGGCCATCTTTTACATCAACAAAGTATGTCTATATAAGTGTGCTTATATCTAAGTATGCTCAGTCTATAATTGATTAAAAATGCATTTAAAAATAAAAATAAAAATGTTCCTTACTTTGTCCCAGTTCAATCTCTTGCGATGTTGCGACCGAGCTAAGAAAATGTTCCGGACTACCAGCTCTTCGGTTCTGTTTCATTTCATGCTCTTACTGGGCCTCATTATGTCAGCTGTCACACTTGGTTTCAACATTAAGCGGTACAGCTATTCTGCAACTCATTGTTGTTAACCAAGAAAAATTCTAAACACAGTTTAACTGAATTTATTTATTTATTTATTTATTTATTTATTTCTCTCCTTGTTATTATTCAGGTTCGATTCTGGTGGATGTGGCCCATTTCAGAAACAGAATGTGTATAATGTGACCAGTGACTGTGTGAACACACTCCCATACACTGCAAAGGAAGGCTTACGTTACATGACATCTGAAGCTTTTGCATACACGCTCATATTAACGGAGATGTAAGTAACTGTAAATGACGTATGCATGTGCGTGTGTGTACAGTTGGGGAACATTAAATGAGCTCAACATAAAGTGTCTCAGTAACGCGTTTGGTCAATATGTTTCAATGGACCCAACTGGCTTCTGTATGAAGAGTCTATATTTAAAATTCTGTTTAATCCAGGACTAGACTGTGTCCAGGAAACCAGCCGCAAAAGCCACCAGAGCACCATTATTCTAAAAAAAAATATTCCTTTCATCTGCATTTTTTTTTGATGGTGCTGATGGAAAATGTGAGCCCTCATGGCCTATGGATGTGGGCAGGGTCATCCTGGAAGGGAGACAATTCCCATCAGGATAGAAATGGTCATCATAGGTTAAAGGAGATCAGTTGGAAGAATTTAGTATGGATTGGACAAGTAGAGCCAGTAAAATAAATAAACAATACACCCACAGCAGGGTATTTTTTCCTTTAATTTTCACCAACCTAGTACTGTATCTGCACAGTATACAGTATATGTCATAAACAAATCTGTGTTACTGTTTTTCAGTATCGTCTTGACGTCTTATGTTTCTCGTGGACGAGCCAACCAGAGGGCCATGGAGAGGCTCAAAGACATGCTTGTTATGGTAAGTGTAGGTTCTTGAGACTGGGTTTACAATAAAAATAAATAAATAAATACATATACACAAAAATACACAAAAACAAAAATCCATAGATATTTTGTACGAGTCGAAACCTATTAAACACGATCCTTTATAGTAAAACGATATAGCAACAATTAACAACATAGCTTAAACTAATACATTAATATAGAAAGTAAGTACAGTGTCCTATAAATAAGCACTACAGTGAGAATATATTAAAGGATGATTGTCGATGTTGTGGCAATTACATTAATCTGGGGTCTCTTCTCATATTATTTTAGAACATACAATAGTACATAATGGACTAATCCTAACAATGATGGAGAAATAGGCCAAAAACTTTTCATCTACAGTAAAGCTGCAGCATCAGAAAGCATAGAATTTAGGGAGAGGTTGATAAAGGTTGAAGTTAATTATATAATTATTTAGAAACTTGATTATATCACGTGTATATATTTAATATTGCCCTGAAATTTGTATTTTATAGTTTCTGGTCACATTCACCTTGACCAAAACAGGAATTTATTGCAACTAGAAAAATATTACAACATTTGGTTGCAACAAATTGCAAGAGAGTGGCTTAATACGGTTCCTTACCAGAGTAAACGCAGGACAAAAAGAACAGGACCCTAAGCTCAAATTGGGAATAGGACATAACTGAGTCTTTTGTTTGCAAATGTCTGAGCAGCACTTGACTCCATAGATAATTCTGAGGTCTGAATGTGCACAATTTGGATATTCCGTCCTCACTATACATGCTTAACACTAAATGTGGACCTACATTTGCAATTTTGGGGGGGGGGATGGGGGGGGTATTTTAGTGTTTTTCGTTCTCTTATTGAAAATGGTTTAATTAGTGCTGGGTCTTAGATCAGGGAAACTCCAGGAATAAACCTGATAGGCAAACTTGTTAAACTGTGTGATGCATGTTGTTCAACAGAGGAAAGATGAAACATTTCTTTGTCTTATGTCTCATGCACAGAGTAGTATTCATTTATTCTGGATTGTGGACATGTTTCTATCTTACAGTGTAGCTCAGACAAGCGTTATCTGGTGAATCATCATGCCACACTGCTCAGGCGAAAGAGGACTGTCAAGCACTCTGAAAAGGCGGCCTCGCAGCAGTGAAAGGGTGCATCTGTGTCAAAGTGCACAACTCTCACATTGGACCTATAATACAATTTTCAGAAAACTGTTTACAGGACGTGGACTATAAAAGGAAGTAAAACTTAAGTTGTACAATATTTTCTCAGTCACGCTTGGTCAATACTTTTGACACTTTCGTGAATGTTCTGTATGTTTTGTTTTCCCATAACCTGTTATTTAGTGCAATAGTCTCAACCATTCAATGCTGATAGCACTGCAAAGTTTTGAGGAAATGCAGCCAGACTCCCAAAATGCCAATATATATCAAATACCATTTAGTGATCTGTAAATGTGCTGGCTCTTCTAGATAACTAGTGGTCAATCATTCCCATGCCAGAAAAATCTTTTTTTTTTTTTTAATGTAAATCAACACATAATAAATCCTATTATAGTTTCTCTCAGTATACTTTAGGCTACTTTGTAATGTAATGATGTTAATCCTATCTTCGCTTGGGTTCTAGCCTATCCAGTATAAGCATTTGATTTCAGGTTTTACACCATAGCAATTAATATAGCAACATAACAACATTAGCTTATTTTGTGGTGTAAGCTTTGTTTTTAACATTATTAGTGTTAGGTTTTTTTTTGCTTTTTGTTTTATTTATTTATGTATTTAATTTTATACAGTATATGTATGTAATGTAATGTAAATAAAATGTTCTTTTAGTTGACTGAATAAAGTTTAATAATGGACAAGGAAAAAAATATTGAAGTCATGTTCTTATGAAAAAAAAATCTTCTGCAGGTGGTTTATGATGAATAATTACAAGTAGGTCAGATGCAATGTCAGGGAAGAAGCACAATTTAAATTAGTTTTTGCATGTGCTAAAGCCACCTGGTAGCTCTGGGGAGATACTCAAGCGTAACTCCAACTAAAGGCAGTGAGACAGGTGGAAAAACTGGTCGAAATATATTATTTATAAATGTATACATGTGAGTGCATTATATTAATAAGGATTATGTGAATGAAACCCTCCTCAAGGGCTCTGTTTAGATGCTGTCAGGATGTAAGGCCTGAATGTGCCGTGAATATTAAATATTAACATAAATTTACTGCCGTAAATAGGATAAGACAAACTTTCTTATTGTTAAGAGTAATTAAGTTGTACAATGTTGTCTTCAACTGGTGGAAACAGACTCCTGTAAATATAATACATGCCAACAGGTTGTATTCATTTGCACACATATTGTCTTTCAGGCATAGTAAATATAATGATATTTATTTATAATGAATCAGTTTGCATTAAATATATATGTTTATTCTTCATATATTCTTTAATCCTATTGATTAAGCTTCCACGGTTATGGTGGATGCATCTATTGTGTTTTTTACACATGCTATAATGTAAGAAATCAGAGTCTCAGTTTACAGCTTGGCGAGAAAAAAATACAGCTCCAGCATCCATCCAGCAGATGGCATAATCCCACCCCGAGCAGTGATGCCAATTTATGGCCCTTTTCCACTGCATGGTACTGGCTCGACTCTTCTTAACTCCAGGTATCAGGTATACATAGATTTGTTCAGGAAGTCCTATCTCGCACAATGACGATACAGTTATTCTCTCTGACTAATCAGTAGTCTGCAGCATTTTCACATCACTTTTTGCCATCACCTAAGCTAATCTGGGAACCTGGAAAAATAGTCGTGTTGAGCCGTTAACATGCAGTGAGTAAAGGCTATTACAGCTAATATCTAATTTCTCTCTAGATTTATTGCCTTTTTGACCTTCCCTAGCGACTCACAATCTTGGTCATTTTGGTCAATTCTCACACCTTATGCAACCTCCATTACCCTTTCACGGAGTGAAGAACTGTTTGGTGTGCAGGTTTTTTGGATACCAAATGTGAACTTCTTATCCATCCTTTGATAAAAAAATAAATAGCTCGACCAGAAATACGCTAACAAACAAACAAACAAAATGTTATGCTAATGGCATCATGCTAGTATGCACTCCCTCATAGCGACATCAGCATTGTGCACTGAGCTAATATTCAAATGTTTGTGAAAAAGCTTTTCCCCTCCAGAAGTATTCTCTTTCATACTCACTTCAATTTCAAACCCATAATTTCACAATTATGTGTACAATTATTATGAACATTTTTTCCCCTTATATATTACTTGCTTGTGATTGTCCCCATATATTTCTTGAATAAAATGTTTTACACAAGAAAATGGGTGTGTTTCCTGAAGTTGCTCAAATACGCCCCAAAACAAACAAAAAGCCCAAAACTTTTTATCTTTAGTTTACACATGGTGGGGAGGAGTAGTGTATAGGCCTAAAGCTTTTCCCATCTCTTACACACACACACAAAATACACCCCAATACATTAACAGCTCGTAAAATGCCAGCAGTAAAGTGAAAGAGCCAGGAATGAGCGAAGGTCTGTTGTTACTGCTGATGTCAGTCCTATGTGAGTTTGACATTCTTCTTCTATGACCTTTTAGCACAGAAGTTTCATTCTTAAAAACATGTTCAGTGTCTTGATAGTCCTTTCTGTTTTTGTGTTTTAGTTTTGCCTGGGAATGTGATCGTTACCGGTATTTATATCAGCATATTTCTGACTCTAAAGTTGCTTTTCCGCTGAACAGTACTACACGGCACAGTAAACTACTAAGGATTCCACTTTTTTATCATTGTGAAGTGACCCGTACCATTAAGTACCCATGCTGAATTCTTTCCATACGAACAGCACAGGACACGAATATATGGCTGGAACTAGAAATATATGAATCATCATAGAACGTCATAAATGTTTTATCTCTCCTACTGTATACCACCAAGAATTGCCAATTTCTTTTCATGCAAGAATGACAAGAATTATGTTTTATATATGTATTGATATTATACATGCATTTTATTGTGTATTATGTCCATGAAACAAGTTAGTGCTAATCACTATTTTCTCTCTCTTGAAGTTAATAAAAACGGAACAAACACATTACCAAGAAACCTCAAAGTGCAAAGCCTTGCCGTTGTCAGAAAATAAAAAGAAAAGTTTTAACTCTGGCTGTAACAAAACGTCGTACTAATGCTGAAACTCCTTCCAGAAATAAACGTTCTTACAGAACACAGTCATAAAAAATTAATTAATAGCTCAAAATTAAGATTTCAAAAGTGCTGTGATACAACATTAAATACGTTGTATTTCCATTCATAAACACTATTTTACTACTTGATTAGGTGGTTACATAATAAACACTCAGTCTGTGTATTACTGTCTACCACTACTCTTTCCGCTGTCACAGATACAACCACTATGCAATGGGAAACAGACACGGGGACTCGATTTGGGTTTGGATAGTTCTGGATGCCATACTGTGGTGTCCAGTGGAAAATGAATGTAAGAAAATAATAAAGTATAATATAGTGAGAGATGTAACTAATCTCTGTATTGTATGCAGATGGATCTACTCTCAGGCCAGAACTTATTGGGCCTAGTATGGCCTTCCTAAAATCTACAGTAAGGTTTGAATGTAAGCTGTCAGAATCATCGCCGCCTCTGACCTTTGAACTCATAAATGGCAACAACGAGGTCCTTGCCATAAACAACAATCCAATCCCATTTCCTCTAAAAGTCAATGAGGGGTCAGAGGGTGAATATTTTTGCAGAGTGACAACAAGAAATCGAACAAGCACAAGCAACCCAGTGCACTTACAAGTAGTGAGTGAGTATTGATATATAGAGTTCATTTCTGAACGTGTATATGAGTCAGAAAGAAAATGAGAGCAATGATGGCTATAACTTCATGTTTTCTCTCCCTCAGTTCCCGTCCAAGGCGTCTCCTTAGTCCCAGATCCCAGCCCGCCTGTCATCTACGAGGGGGCGGGGTTTAATCTGAGCTGTCAGGCCATAAGGGGGACTCACCTCATTTACTCATGGTATCACAACGAGCAGGAAGTGACCTCACCCTCGCCTCTTCATCATTTGCTTGGAAACATGCTGACAGTGGACAGGGCTGCTGAAAGGCATGCTGGGAGTTACTCATGTGTGGCCAAAAACATGATAGGGAACAACACTAGAGTCTCCAGCAGTTCGCTGGTCACCGTTGTGGTAAAAAGTAAACATTATTTACACGTAGAAGTGAAATTCATGTTCTATCTCGCTGCAAAGCCGCCTCATGCAGGTCAGGACAGAGATTCTCTTAGAGAAACCACAGATTATGCAAAGTGTAAGAGAACGCTGAAAGGTTGAAGTCTGAACACAATCGCGACAAAGGCGTGGAAAAGGATTCAGTGATAATGTTTCAGTGAATGTTGAGATAACCTGCATTAGTTACATGCTTAAGTGTTGGTGCATTATCTAATAGCAATGTTAGGTGATAGGTAGTTTGTAAAATGCATAATTTAAATGACCACAAGTTGATACCAAATATGTTATTGTTTTCATATTAAGAGCCAATTGACAGGAAATTGCACGGCAGATGTATCATCTAAATATATCATCTAGGTTTGTTATTTATCAAAGACTAATCACTGATATGGTGAATCTTCCAGTAAGGAGATGTTTAACATTTATGGAAGGAGTCTCCGATGTCAGCACTTTTTTTTTACACTTCAGGAAGTCTTCCACCAAAAGCAAATCATTGTGATAGATGACATTGTGGTTTCGGAGTAACATGACAACCTGCATTTTTTCATTACTTAAGTTTGAAAGCTTAAAATTTGTCTATTGGTGTCTGTTATGTAGCTTATGGTAGCCTAGTTAAAAGCAGCACACATTAAGTGATGATGAAATTTCTTAATTGTTCACAGAATACTTGTCAGCTCCCACGCTGTCATTCACACTTTTCCACAATGGCTCAGGCTACTATGCTAACATCAGCTGTCGGTTATCCTATGGCAGCCCTCCAGTGACGTTCCAGCTGCTCCTGAATGGGAAGCATGTTGATGTGCAGCAGGTGGATTTACTGGAAGCTTGGTTTTCTCAGCCTGTCACTGTTGGTCTGGATATGGGTACACTACAGTGCATAGCAGAGAACGACATCCAGCAGATTCTTAGTAACCAAATAGATCTGGAAGTCGGTGAGTAACAGTAGTCTGTGTGTAGCGTTTAGAGTTATAACATGCTAATGATTTATTTATACATAATTCTTTTGCATTTCTCTCAGCTCCAGTGACAGGGACCACACATGTCCAAGTGGAGTACCTCCATCGAGCAGGCTCTGCCATTACAGCTGCCCTGCTCCAGTGTGTGATCACCACTGGGACTTTTCCTATATTCTCTTGGTCCTTCAATGGCTCCACCTTACCTCTGGAGGCCAATTCTGCTACTTTTATCCAACATGGACAGGTCCTAGTTCTTACACGCGTCAGCTCTGGGAACTCGGGGTATTACAGCTGTCGAGTGAGGGACAATTTCAACTCTAACTCTTCCTGGGTAGAGAGTGAGGAGGTGTTGGTGAAGATGACAGGTGAGATCCTGTCATCCCTCAGGTTACATTCAAAAGGTGATACCAAGTCAAGTGACCCCTTCCTATAGACATGTACAGCGGGGCCTTGGGGTCATAGTAAGATATAAGACAATATATGGGCTCTCTAAACAATATTTTGGCCAAACACAAACTTTACGCTACTTAATACAAACATTGAGACATAATCAGTAATGTTAAGTGATGATAACTAAAGCTGCAGACTTGCATCCTTAATGAAATTCAATGAATCAATGAATCATTCATGTACCAGTTTAAAAAACACTTTATGTTAACATTAGTTGGTGTGACTGAATAAGCTAGCTAATGATCATTAAAGGTAGAGTCCAAATCTATCCCACCCTAACCAAAACACATGAATGCTCACTCCCTGGAGGATGATTCAGTGAGAGAAAGCACTGAGGTAGCTGGGGGTGAGGAGCGTTTAGCATGTCATTGTCAAATCCAAATCCCGTGTGTCTCTTTCACATGTAAGCAAGCACCTAACATTATCGTAATGAATGTAAAAAACAAACATGGTTATTGTTAGCTGGCTATGTTTTTACTCAGAAATATTACTCACAGCTGTCAACTAGTTTGTCAGCTTTAGCAATATGTCTGCAATATGTCTGCCTAGCATTGTGGTAGACTCCGGTCACATACAATGAATGAAAATGAATAACAATAGAGTCCCTGCAGGTTGGCAGTTAGGCAGGTAGACAGAGAGATAGGCCATGCAATTATATCATTCAGACAAAAAAACAAAGGATTATACAGGCTTTTAACCACCCTGTGATTGCCACATATGTCAGATTTTTTCTTTATATTCTCAGAGCATTTGGTACACTCATTGCTGTTTGGATGTAAAGAAATTTTAAGAAATATAACAAAAATGCATCTAAAAATGACCTACCATGCCTTTAAAGCTGCAGTCAGAAGAGAATTGACTTAGCTTGAAAATTGAAATACAAAAGTATTCTTTTTTGAAAGTACAACTTCCAGGTTCCTCCCCCTCTTTCTCCTCCTACAGAGGAAACTGTCATACATGCACAGGCTGGCAACTGAAAAGGCCAGATAAACAGTATGGGGCACATATAAATAATCCAGTGTAAATCACTGCAGCTCTTTGGAACTTATGCAGGGTGAAGCTTCAAACAGAATGTATTTGAAGAAGCTTCTCTCTGCATGAGTGCAAGATACATCATACAGATGCCCTGGGACACATCATCAGTGATGTTACCTGAGGTCATAGGTTGTTTCGGGTCTCTAAACATCATGCACCCTCACCCTGGCGACCCGGCCAGGGTTGATCAGGCCCCAGCCTGTGTCCCAGCAGCGTTTATAAATGGTTCTGCCCTCTTTATCCAAAGCCACCTAGTGTGGAGGTTTGCCGGACTTGGTAAGACATCATAGACAGCTTGGACTAGGAACCTGACTCAATGGAAATCTGCTTTCCAAATATCGGGCCAGGTGATCTTCCTTGGCAGAACATTCTCCCATCTAGTCCAAGCTCCTTGCTGTCCCATTCCCACCATCCTGCTAGCTCGTATTTCCCCAACACCTACCCACAATTCGTCCTGGACAAGGTGCTGACGGTCTTTGCCTAGCACATTGTCAGCTCTAGTTTCTGGGAAGTAACCAATGCCCGCTCGACCTGATGCTATTGTGCCCACCAGTGCCTTCTGCCTCAGTCGGAACTCAGCCACCTACAGGGATTTGGCTGCACTCCACTTCCTGCCAGTGCACACCTGGATTTCAGCTGATGCCACTTTGGGATCTCTGGATTCTCTGTACTGCAGGACTTGACCCCATAAATTCCTCAGCCAAACCACTGACTGGGAGTTGCAGGATGTTACTGGTGCCTGTCGTTATGGGCACTGAGTACACCAGCAAGGGCCACAGGATCCGTGGCAAGATATATGCAACCCTTGAACCTCCCTATAAGGCCTGATTTATCCATCTTACTAAGCCAGGATTTGAATTCTTTGCTGGGCTTCTTTATGGAGGCAGAGTCCTTCAAGCTGCAGTCATAAAGCTTGCTGAGGCTTTTAACTGGCTTCTCTGTACTGGATGGGATGGTAATTCCAGCCAATGACAAGCAGAACCTGTCCACTACTCTCCCCTTCTTTAGCACTAGTGACCTTGATTTTGCTGGTTTAAAGTTCATTAAAATATAAAATATAAAGCATTAAAATAT
>JAOVYU010000004.1:6864638-6882712 GCA_025674565.1 Synodontis membranacea
CAAACACAGGACTAATTCTGGTGTGTGTGTGTGTGTGTGTGTGTGTGTGTGTGTGTGTGGTCTAGACTTAACTAAAATGTCTCAGGCATTTTTTTATTTTAAATTTAATAATAATGGCCTACAGCTCAAAAAATGTAAATAAAAACAGAATATTTAATTTCAAGTTTGAATAAATTACTATTCAAACAGTATAAATACCATACATCTCTCGGTCAAGTTCAGTACACACAACCACAATCATGGGGAAGAATGTTGACTTGACAGTTGGCCAGAAGACGATCATTGACACCACCGGAAGCGCCAACAATGGTCACATGAGCATCAGAACTGGACCACAGAGCAGTTGAAGAAGGTGGCCTGGTCTGACGAATCACATTTTCTTTTACCTCATGTGGATGGCCGGGTGCGTGCGCGTCGCTTACCTGTGGAGCACATGACACCAGGAGGCACTGTGGGAAGAAGACAAGCCGGCAGAGGCAGTGTGATGCTTTGGGCAATGTTCCGCTGGGAAACCCTGCGTCCTGCCATCCACTTTGACACCTACCACCTACGTTCTTGCAGACCATGTACACCCTTTCATGGAAACGGTATTCCTGATGGCTGTGGCCTCTTTCAGAAAGATAATGCGCCCTGCTACAAAGCAAAAATAATTTAGGAATAGTTTGAGGAGCACAACAAGAAGTTTGAGGTGTTGACTTGGCCTCCAAATTCCCGAGATATTGATCACATCCAATCATATACTATGGTCTTCACAGTTGCCAGCACTCACCTGAAAATCTTTTGATTGGTTAGACAGCACTCTTCACTACCAACATCAAAACACCAATTGAGGGAATATCATTTTGGAGGAATAGTGAATCCCTCAAGTTTTAGAGAGTTGCAGAATCTGTTCCAAAGGTGATCTGGTGGCTCATGGTGGCCCAACACATTAACAGCTTTAGGGAGAAAAAAACACCATAAAGCTGTTAAGGTGTTGGACTTGTCTCTCATCTGTACATGTGCAATATGATGTTTTGGGTAAAGGAATCTACTTAGGCATGAGGTATATACTCAAAATAGTATTTTAAAGAAATCCCAAAAATACAAATAGTTCAACCTAAAGAAAAGTAAAACAGCTAAACAGAAAATATCAATCTCATCAGTACAATAACACAAAGCTGCCAGTATGACAGTAAACATTTCAGAGACTCTCAGTACAGTTTGGGATAGTAAATGAGCCGTGGCCCTTTCCAGCCCACTGTTATCTGACCCACATACCACAATGGAATTAGAGTGGACTCATCCGAATCTAGCTGCCAGGACACAGCCTCGATGACACTGTATCACTGGCATCGAACATAGAAATCTGAAATACAGCACTATCGTGCAAACCTATAAAACATCAGTAATAACCTCAGCATTTCTCTACTTCAGCAATTAAACATTCAGATCCTGGTTGGCCACAGCACTAAAAAGGGTTTGTGTTTTGTGTGTTTTTTTTTTTATTTCTTTATTGACATTCCTCTCAGTTTCAGTGCTGTGAATAACCTTCAGAGTGAATACTAGCAACCGTGCCTCGTTAGATCCAAAATGCACTTGCCATTGCCGTAAGTGAACCTTTTGTGTATGAACTAAATTGTATTTGGGACTGAAATTGCATGCTCCAAACCATATGGCATTTAAAGGGAAATTTCACAGAAGGTAGCGAGATGTGACGTCTCAAACGCACTTTTGCTAAATGTGCATTTTAATGAACCAACCTGCTCTTGTTTATGTCAGTCTTAATAAACACTTGAGAACTAGTTTTATCAAAAATCTAGATTAGTTTGTACATATCAATTTAGAAAATACACCGCGTTCCAAATTATTATGCAAATGATATTTTTCTCTGATTTTCCTAATAGTCGACACAGGTGACATCAACCATTAGAGTATAATTCGAATGTTACTGAACAAACCTCCCAATGATAACAGTATGTTTTTCAAAAATAAAAAAAACACTGTTTTAAATTATTATGCACAACAGAGTTTCAAAGCATTTTATAGGCTGTGAAGAACTGAAAATTGTCATTTATTGAATTTGCAGCATTAGGAGGTCATATTTACTGAAATCAAAAGCTATTTCAATCAAAAACATCTTAACCGGTCAAGTTACATATTAACATAGGGCCCCTTATTTGATAGCAGCTTTACAATTCTTGTATCTGTTGAACTTATGAGTTTTTGGAGAGTTTCTACTTGAATTTCTTTGCAGGGTGTCAGATTAGCCTCCCTGAACTGCTGTTTGGATTTGAACTGCCTCCCACCCTCATAGAACTATTGCTTGAGGATGCTCCAAAGGTTCTCAATAGGATTGAGATCAAGGGAAGGATGGGGCCCACACCATGAGTTTCTCTCCTTTTATGCCGATAGCAGTCAATGATGCAGAGGTATTCCTTGCAGCATGAGATGGTGCATTGTCATGCATGAAGGTGATTTTGTTACGGAAAGCACGGTTCTTCTTTTTGTACCATGGAAGAAAGTGGTCAGTCAGAAACTCCACATACTTTTCAGAGGTCATTTTCACACCTTCAGGGACCCTAAAGGGGCCGACCAGCTCTCTCCCCATGATTCCGGCCCAAAACATGACTCCGCCACCTCCTTGCTGACGTCGCAGCCTTGTTGGGACACGATGTCCGTACACCAACCATCCACCACTCCATCCATCTGGACTAGGGCTGCAACTAACGATTATTTTAATAATCGATTAATCTGTCGATTATTTTTTTCGTTATCGTTAGTTTTAATCGTCCTAATTGATTGTTTGCTTAAAGCAAGCAAAATTATCTGCCAATGGGGTAAGAAATATAATCTTAATGAGATATAATCTCAAACATAAGTTTTAAGCTTAATTTTCTCATGCCATTTTTCTTGTCTAGTAATCTTGATTTAAGATTTTTTAGATATTTGGACTGGAAACGAGACAAAATTACTAAGTAAGAAAAGCTTTTTTTTTGCAGTGTAGCTATACATGACAACAGATTGAAAAATGAATGGTCCAAAAAAGGCGAGTGAATAAAAACGTGTCTTTAATCTTGCAATGCAATGTGCAAAGTAACTATACCACCCCTGCTTTACTACTGTTATTAACGAGCTAACGCTAACTTGTCATGCTTGTCAAGCAGGATAACAAGTAAACACCAGCACCAGGGACATTACATTCCTCACTTTAAAACGGAACAAAAGTATTCTGTAGTGACTTATCCTGCTGTTGAACTCCCTTCCTCCTCATCAAACACTCACCGCAACATGTTTGCGTTTCAGGTGCTGGATCATTGCCATGGTGCTCCCGTGCCATGCCATGTCGCTTTTGCATATTTTGCAGTTAACACACTTTTTCTGTTTATTTAGTGTGAAATGCTCCCACACCTTGGATGACTTGGGTCACACGGATTTCTCTGCCTCCGCTATGTATCTTTCCTCTACCTCCGCTCGTTTTTTTTTTTTTTTTTTGCTCCGCCCTGTCTATGAGGCGCCGAACTCTGCCAGTGCACGAGAGAGACCGAGTGTGTTCACTCCACTCCATGCTCAACTTAATTTTTTTTTTTAATAATCAAATGTCTCCGCGTCGCGCGACACAACAAATCGATTATGAAATTCATTGCCAACTCTTTTAGTAATCGATTTTTATCGATTTAATCGATTCGTTGTTGCAGCTCTAATCTGGACCATCCAGGGTTGCATGGCACTTATCAGTGACCAAGACTGCTTAAAAATTAGTCTTCATGTAGTTCTGGGCCCACTGCTTGTGAGCATTGGTTAGGGGTGGCCGAATAGAAGGTTTATGCATAACTGCAAGCCTCTGGAGGATCCTACACCGTTCGCGGGACTCCAGAGGCACCAGCAGCTTCAAATACCTGTTTGCTGCTTTGTAATGGCATTTTAGCAGCTGCTCTCTTAATCCGATGTATTTGTCTGGCAGAAACCTTCCTCATTGTGCCTTTATCTGCACATAGGCGTGTGCTCTGACTCAGCCACAAATCTCTTAACAGTATGATGAGAACGCTTAAGTTCGTAAGTTTTGTCCAAGGTGTTCAAGTATTTCACGCTTTTTGGCAGCAGAGATCCTTTTTCTTTCCCATATTGTTTGAAGATGGTGGTCTGCGTAACAATGTGGAACGTCCTTCTTCAGTAGTTTTTCCTTTAACTGGGCTCACCTGTCAAAGTAATTATCACATGTCCAAGATTGATTTCAGTGATCCAAAGAGCCCTGAGACACAATTCCATAAGTTTAATTGAAAAACAAAATATTTTGATCTTTATAACCCCTAAATACATTTTGCATAATAATTTGGAACATGGTGTACACAAAAATATGCAATTTCCTACATATCAGTTGCTTCCTTTTTTGGTTTCACAGAAAACTGACACAAAGGCACACACACACACTCGCACATACTGCTCCTTACATGGAGCTGCAGTTCTGCCTCTTTTTAATTCCGTTCATTTAAGCTCAGTATTTGTATAGCACTTTAAACAATATAGATTATGACAGAAAAGCTTTACAGGAATATGGGTTTAGATTTACATTTAGACCCATCCAGAGGTGACCGTGGATAACTCGCCTGCTATTATTTAAAACGTTAACTTTAACAGCGTTAACGCGAAGCTCCTGTAGAACATTAGTAATGACCTCAGCATTTCTTTGCTTCAACAACTAAACATTCTGATCCTGGTTGGCCACAGCACTCCAGAAATTTGTGTTATTGGGGTTTTTATTGACATATCTCTTTGTATCTTGTACACATTAGAACCAAATATGTTTTTTGCAAGACCACTGTACAACATGTAATGCAGTGTCACTGTACACAGGACTACACAATGTGAAAATACAAACGAAACAATGTAGGACAAAGTGCAATGCATACAGTATTGGATGGAGGAACCAGTGCAAATTGTCCTTAAACTCTATTGTCCCAATCCTGTCATATAATTGGGTAGAAGTTACATACATACATGCAGTGACATGCATAATACCCATAACAAACCAAAGCCCACAGGTTGTAACTCCTGTCCTTCATGTTCTTCTCAGGTTATTTGATACATGAATCAGCAGTGTGGAGCGAGCATAGAAAGCGCTGGTTATTCCTCCCGCGCCGTGCCAGCTCTGAACGCTACGAGGAAACAGCTGACGAGCGCCGTGCCACCAACCTGCTCCTGACCTGCACGGATGATTTCAGCCAGATCTCCGTGTCCCGGGCCGGGCGTCTGCTCCCCACCCACGGCTTTTCAGCCTTCAGGTTTGTTCCCAACACCCACGACCGCATGATCCTCGCACTGAAGTCTGAGGAGGACGCAGGCAAAATCGCCACGTACATCACAGCTTTCACACTGGAAGGGCGAATCCTGCTGCCTGAGACAAAGATCGGAGATGTAAAATATGAAGGGCTGGAGTTCATCTAGTTTAGTAGAGGAGAGTGAATTCTCCCTTGGGAGTCTCCGAGTATGTGACCACGTGTGCAGTGTCCTAGATAGGAAATGTCATAAACAGCTCATTCTCTCTTTATGATATTTCTTTATGCAACGGTGATATTGTACACTGCATGTATTCATATCCCCATGGAGACCCGCCAGTGAAACGCTTTCATGGCAAGGAAGATCAATGACGTCAAACAAAACACAAAGATGCAGCTACATAGTGATTACATGCTTGTCGTGTAAACTTTAATGTGGACCGAGGTCTTTCCTCAGCATCTCTGTGAAAACAAGTGCTGCTAAAGGACTCAGGGTTTTTTTTCTTTCTTTCTTTAAAACGCACAACACAGACTAACTCTAACCAATCCGGATGACCAAAAAGACAAATTTGTCTTTTAATAGGTGGACTTTTATTACAGTGCGTGGATTATTAAGGATTATTGGACTATTAAGGAAGATGCGAATGACTCTTTTTCATTTCAGTATGTTTTTATTTATAACATTAATGGATCATGCAGATATAATGTAAATGGCATTAAAGTCACCCAAAACATACTCTGAAGCTAGGTTTGAGGAGGCTTCACAAAAACTACCATCAAAAAACCAGACAAGACACTTTTACCCTCATCCGACTTTAATGTGTATATACCCCTTAATATGCCGACTAGAAATGTGGCTATATGTAAGTAATAATAATGTATAATAATAATAATAATAATAATAATAATGAACAATTTTAATAATCATTAGTAATAATTTATAATAATCAACCAGTCAGCATACTCCAAAGAGTTTAATCATAAGATAGTATGTTCTAAAGTTTAGGGTGACTTTAACACCGCAATCTGATTGAGTGTTTAATTCCCATGATTTAAAATCCTGCTGAAATACCTATATACTCACTGAATGTTGCTCTTCTGGGTTGTGGCTGTGATCATCAATATTTAACAGCATTCATCTTGGACGAGAAATTAAAATTACGATGCTTAAGCACTTGAGATGGTCAAGAATTTTATTTTTTCTCACAAATTGTCCCTGACCCATTATTACCCATCCTATCACCCATTTTGTCATTTTCCCTGACAAAAATGTAAGTACACTGTTGCGTACACAAAATTAACCCTTTACTGCATTTCCTATTCACTGGTGTTTTTGTAGTAGGTGGTCACATTGGAATCTCCCTCTGTCCTCCTCTTTTCCACGCTGAACATCATTTGAGACATTCTGCATACAAACCTTTATCAAATCTTTGGGGTTTTTTTTTTTTAATTTCTTGTCATTGTTTAAATCATATTTTTTTTAATTATAGTATATTTTTTAGTTAAAAAAAAAAAAAAAATTCTATTTCCATACAGGACTTCCATTACCAAATGTATCAAGTGAAGGTCAAAGAATAATGGTGTTCTGCAAAAAGAAGAAATATATTATTCAACTTTATGTATTTCACTTATATTTCAGGCAGCTTTTATAATAATGGTGTACATGTTCCTTGGTAAGGATATGGAGAGGATGGCACTGGCTATTCTTATAGAAAACTGAGGATGAGTTCGACCGTGATGCAGGAAGTGAGGACGAGTCAGGATAGGAGACAGATGTGTGCTTAGAGGAATGGTCATTGATGTAGAAATTCTAATTAAAATATAACTTGCATTTCAATGTGGGACAGATTTATTTATTTATAAGTAAGAACAGACCAGTTTGAAAGTAGAAATTTCCACGAAAAATGCAAAATGCCCGAGTTCCCTACTTCAAAATGTAATATCAATACCAATACTGCTGCAACAGTGACAAATAATTAAATGTTCAATAGGCATATTTCCGTTGTTGTATAGTGTTCTCTTATCCTAAAACAACAAAGAAAAGCATATATTAAAATGCTTATAAATGTTTGTTATTAGAAGTGATAGATTTATCACTTGGCACTAAAGCAACAGAACATTCTCTCATGCGAGTATTCTAGTGTGTGTAGTAGAGGCTTAAAAATTGCCTAATTCCCTCAAGTGAAACTAGTACCAGAAAGAAAAGACCCCATATGAAGTTTATGAACATATTTGCAATGTCCACATCAACGTATAATTTTAATTTGTCATTTCTTATTGTTCAACAATAAAAGCACTGCATGGGCTTAAATCAACATCTTGATATCTGTACAACACAGATAATTATTCACAGCTTCTTTCCCATTATGACCACGCCTGTTTGTAGTCCTTCCACTGTAAGCACGTGGAACAGGTCCAGCGTCTGGAGAAACGTCAACATTCTTTTGTCGTTAGATCTGAACTCACAAAAAACACCTGTCGAGCCTGAGGAAGAAGTGCAGAATGGAGCTGTGTAAAACGAAAGGCAGTAGCACTGTACGAAAAGGACAGGCATTGATTGGTTGTACATATGTATAGTGTGTGTGTGTGTGCACATCTGACTTTCTTTTTAAGAACTTGTATTTTAAACATACTTGCTTCACTAAAGGTAGGTAAATCAATACAGATTTCAATACAGCATATATCAGTGCTGTAAGCAGAGTCTTGCTAACATACCAGCTTCTTGTAGTAAAGAGAGCATGTTGCCAATCAGGCGCTTGGCAGTGTTGGGATCTGGTACTCTTGGGTGGATTTGAATAACCATGAGAGAGGGGAAATCTCTCAGCATTGTTTCTGGATACTACACACAGATACAAGAGATACAACAAGGCAGTAATATTCACATTAATTAAAGCCATACAAGTTTGAAAACCCCAGCATCTAGTGATGACTTTCTGCACTATTTGCTGCACGATTATGCCTAAAATGATTGCCGTTATTTGGCTCATCCAAATTAGGAACAAAATGTTTTAAACTTATTTTTTCAAACACAATTGTTTCATTGCACATTTCAATCCTTCCTTCACAACTAATCAAAAACAATTTGCATTTTGTGATTTTAAAAAACCGGTGTCAAAACCTGATGTCTATGACTAGTTAATGTTAGCCAAGTTAACCAATTTCACTTTCAATTATTTTAAAATACAATTAATTGTGCATCTGTACTGTAAAGTGAGGTATTTCAGAGCTAGTAGTAAAGGGTGGGAAGTAGTGGTGTCCCTCTTTGTCTCTGACCTGGGATGTAGTCATGGCTGTCTTTGCATCTGTGAGGGCTAAAGTGAAACCACAGATGCCGACCTCATCCTCCAACACTAGGTCACAGTGTTTAGTAGAAGCAATCTGACCATCCACCAGCCTGAGGACAAGGACACGAGGACAAATGTAACTGCATCATGTATATCAGCTAGCTTGATGTTAGTAGCTAGAATTGGCAACACCATCACCAACTGTCAATAAACTCTGGTGTGCCGTAAATCTGCCAAATGTCTCGTCACCAAAAAAAAATGTAGTTGAGTGAAAGTGACTCATCACCTGTCACCAATTAATGCAGGTTGCTGAAGTGTTTCACTCTGCATCTCCTTGGATAATCTCAATACCTCAGACTGCAAAGCAGACACACACACACATGATCAATGCTCATTCGTAATGATTGGTGTCCCCAGAGAATCATTACGTAGATTAAAGCATTTGAGTTCAAATTTAAGAGCAGTCTACAGCCTAATCCTTCAAAATCAGTAAGTCAGTAACCTTATCTTTGGGGGTACAGGGCCGAATAGTGTACACTCTAGTGGCAGGCGGGGTACGAAACAGATCTCTGTTCCCGTGGCACGGAAGCATCCTCTAGATAAAGTCAAATTAGTAAAACCAGTTACCAGTCTTTGGAGTAGCACTTTAAACATGATTAGCCTTGTTTGTAATAACTTGCTGCACAATAAAATGGTAAAGACTAAAACTTTACCTGGAACTCTCCAGAAAGCCCACCTCTGAAGCCCCATGGCTCCGGGTCATCATTCATGACTTGAGAATGAGGAGGATTATGACCACCTGTTTCCAAAAGAAGCAGATAAATAGATTTATATCAGTCTCTTCCACGGGATTCTGCTGGAATAGAAATGCTTTATAATAAACAACAAAGTGTAGTGGATGTCCTTAATGTGGGTTACATTATCAATATTTTTTGTTACAGCTAGCTAGTAATGTAACAGACTACATTTCTTAAAAATAATAATATTTAAGATTACTGTTCCTTTTTGAGGGCTCACCTGATTATATTTCTCAAGTCAATTAATTAACCTTAGTTTCCAGTTTGCTGATCATGTCTGATTTTTGCGTAATCCTTCTTAATACTAACAAAGAAAACTTTTCTTTCAGTCAGAGGAGGCACAGTAGTTAATATTTAACAGTACGTGGCAGTAGCAAAATCATTCCCCACTTGACTGAGGATAGAACACTGGAAGAAAATTTTCATCTGCAAATGTGGTATAACATTTCTCCAGAAAAATATATTTACTTTCATTTACCCCACAGAAACGCACTTTACCTTTGGTTCTTTTTGGAAGTGTTGTATTATGTACTATACCATTTTCTTGTACAAAGTGTTCTATGAAGACATATAACAAGACTCATTCTCACTCATTTTCTATGTGCGGGGAAGCTAAAGCCAATCAACTACCGTCAATTGATCACAGGGCCAAAATAGAGACAAACGTTCATTAACACTCATTCACAAATATGGGTGATTATGGATGACCTACAGTATGGGCGATTTAGAGTAACCCACACAGGCATGGGGTGAACATGCAAAATCCATACAGAAAGGCACCCTGGTCAACCCAAGGATCGAACCCAGGACCTTCTTGCTGTGAGGCTACCCCACCATGCCTCCCATAATGAAATTAGAGAACAGCTAAATACACCTGCTAAGTAGCTAAAGAACACTTAGCGTAATTAAAAAGGTCAGTGATGTACTTAACGCACATAAGTTCTTATATGATATGATGAGTGCTTACCCAAACTGCTGACGAATACTCTGGCTAAGGACACACCACTCTTTATGTCACAAATGTAGTTGTACAGGTCATACAGGATAGTTCTGTTGGGAGCGTTTGACAGCCTGTTAAACATCCGGACAACTGCAGCACACAGGTCTTCAAAGTGCTCAGCTCTCTCTCGCCATTCTTTGGCCTGTGAGGATATTTAAACGGAACATCAATCATACTATAATCTATAACACATTTTCATAAAACCCGTCATTTCATGTAAAAAAAACTGGCCAAATACAGGCCTCCGGAAAGGGCAACAGAAAAGCTTTCATCAGGAAATCAAATACGGAGTTCAAATCCCGAAGATGCCACAGCTGCCTGTGGCCGGGAAACCCAGAGGAAGCAAAAAATTGGTTGGGTTCTCTGGTTGGGGAGAATGGCATTATTCTCTCTCTCCCCTGTCTACCACAGTGACACTAGATAATCGTGGGCAGATAGTCCTTTCCACAGAATATGTTACACCGTCTGATCGCACAAATGTTGTGACTTCCCCGCCCTCTCTCTCACCTTGTTGTTCTCAGCTACCATAGGACCAAACGTGGCAGCTTCACGGTTGCATCTTAGCCACTGCAGCTCTTGCAGCATCTTGAGGGCAGTAGGACCATATTCATAGGGCAGGTAGAAAAGTTCAGCAAGCAGCGTTAGGTCCTCCAGGGTGAGTGGCTCAGCCGTATACAGTGGGTTCTCTCTGGGCCCTGGCACGTACTCGTCTGTCTGCATGGGCTCTTCATCAGATGACTCTTTCTTTGCACGACCACTGCCTGCGCGGGAAACTGCACACACACAGAGGGCTATGAATTACCACAGACGGAATTTTAGGCAATGGTTTGCCTAAGAAACAAGATTAACACTTCACAACAACACTTTTTCTTTAAACAATTAACTAATTGAACATTGTAATACACAAACACTCAAATATTTATCTTATCTTATGTAAGGCATAATGACAGGATGTGCTGTTATTTAAGCAATACTGCTCAACCAAGAGTGTTGTTATACTGAGTTTCATCGTAGAAAGTCTTTTTGGTAAGGAAAAGTTGCCTGTTAATAGAGCTAATCTAATATGATATTACCATGGCAGTATTACCATAGTTTCATGTATAATCCACAAACTTTAAACATGGACATTTTACCGTCAGGTTGATCAGCCACACCAAATTCAACTAGCCAATCAGTGAGGGCAAGGCGTAAAGCCTCCTCGGGGTTGTAGTCAGACCCCTGATCCTCTCCATCTGTAGAAAAACAATATCGGTATGACACAGAAAAATTTATAAAAGTTAATCAGAACAATTCCAAATCACTTTTGTGTCATTAAGTAGGTTAAGTGTTAACACTCGGTTTAAGCTTACCCATAGCAACATCCTTCTGCCCTGTGTTAGATTTGCACCAAGTGGCTAGTGTATGAATAGCCACAAAGTTGAGCTCAAATTCACAGTTGGGGTTGGTGAGTACTCCTCGGAGTATGGGAATGAGTTCTGTGGGCCGGTTCTTGAAGGGTCCCATGAACAGTCGCTGAGGGTCATAGTCATTTGCATGGATGTTGTCCCAAATCACTGGTGGCCTTCTTAGAACACTGGACACTTCCTCAATAGACTCCACAGAAATGTCATTGGACACCACTTTTGGCCCTGACAGGGATGAAAAGCAAACACTTAAAGAAACAATTCACTGAAAAACAAAAATGAACGCAAGTAAATGGACGTAAAAACCTGCTTGTGTTAAGCCCTGGTATGTAATTTTTCAAATATATTGTTCAGTATTTTGTCAGGAAGAATCTGCATTTAGATATTTAAAATTCAAAGAAACTCTATTACCATCTGAGGAACTTTGGAGGCAGGGTTTTAATTAAACTAAAATTCAATTTAATTATTCAGTTAATTATACTAACATTAATTATACTAAAATTCACAAAGGAAAAGGTGATTTCATTTGTCCAAGATGGCTGCCCTAATAACGATACGTCTTCCATCTGCAGTCACGGTGTGTCCTAAACCACAATCACCTAATCATGTGACATTACTGTAAAACGTAGGAAAGTATTTTAAGTGTTGCAGATTTCCTGTTCTTTATCCAGTTCTTCCAGCCTCACAGATCCAGTACAAAACTAAAGATTCTTACCTTGGGCGTACATTTGGAAACAGTGGCAAAAATATATAGTGAAGTAAAAATTCTGATACAGTTCTGACCCGTGAATATTAATTTTACAATATAAAGTTCCAGGTTCATTAGGACCGTGCTGTACTGGATATTTAAAATAAATGGAGATAAATGGGCGGAGCTTCTGATCTTACCTGTCCAGAGAATATCAATTCCAGGATGGAGTTTCTCTCCGACAGTGTGTAAATATGAAGACTGTCTCACATTAGGGGAACAGTGTTTAGCACAGTAATCTACAAAGGAAAAACAGTGTATAGAAAAATACTGTTTACTTAATTTTAAAATTTACTTTTTTTTTTAATTCTGTTTAAAAGCCATTCCTTATACTATTCGTAAAGGTGCTTTCATGTTAGGTTATTTTATAATGTAGTTATAGTTGTAGTAACAGCTACATCATCTGGTGATGAGGAGGGTGTTTGATTTCTCTGTGGCTACAGTAACATCAGTGTTACCTGTTGGGCAGAAGAGAAAGGTGTGGGGCTCCTGCAGATGCTCAAACACCTGATTACTGACGGACACCTGTGCGTGAGCAAAGGTGCTAAAGGCCTCCTTATCAGCAGCGCACATTTCTGGCTCGATGTCATCAAAAAGCAGGGCAAAGGATCTACAGCCGAACTCGCACACCTGCCATGCAAGAATCACACACTCCCGTATAAGATTTGGCTCAGAGACAAATATGTAATTGTCATTAAACATTAAACTACTCTGTGTTCAGTGAAACGCTGACACTGACGGTAATCTCTTATCAATCGTAAAATTTATCTTTAGAGTTAAGAGATATTTTACTGATCCCAGAAGGGAAGTTCCAGTTTACAGGAGCAGCATTCAGACCAAAAAAATAAATAAAAATAAATAAATAAATCCTATACAAAATAAAAACAAAAAATATAGTAATATAGTACGTAAATAGAGAAAAGGTAAAAAGAGCTCTTGGGTATGTTGCAGTACAGACTGTTATAAGAGAGTAACATGTAAATGATGCCAGTAAGCAAGTTAAAAAGAACATAATTAAAGATCAGAATATTGCACTGTCATCTCTGTAGGAGATGATTAATATCCAGTGATAAGAGTGTAATAGTGAAAGACACTATAATATAATATTGCACATTACAAAGAGAGCAGGGAGCCAGGACTCATAACATTTGTTCAATAGTAGGTCAGACACCCCTTGGCTATGCGGTAACTCATTAAAGAGTCAAATCGCTGATGGAATTAATGAGTTGGTGAGACGCTTCTAAGCACAACGCAGTTGTCTAATCCTAGTGCGAAAGATTCTCCTCTGCGCAACCAGTGTCACATGCAGAGGGTGAGAGACATTGTCCAGAATAGATGAAAGTGCGACCTTTCTGATCAGACTGACGAAACAGTTTCGTCAATATCAATAAATTACTGAGCATGTTTGAGATCATATAATATTACCTGATTTAGCTTTCTCTTAAGAGCAGCAACCTCTTTAGGGTTTGAGAATGTAATATCCAGCCCCGGTGAAATGGCATAGACGAACTCAACGTCATGTTCTTTTGCAGCAGAAATGAGTGTGGTCAGTTGCTCTTCACAGGACACAAAAGACAATTTTAGATTACAAAATCCTATCAGGCTAAAAAAAAAAAAAAAAAAAAAAAGATGAGATCAGTGAATTCTTATTACAATCTTTCAGTTCATTATTACACTATACTGTACATGACTGTCATCTATTCACAGTTTGGCTTAAAATGTTTCAAAAGACAGCCTTAGCTGCAGCAAGCTGATTTAAAAATCAGTATCCAAATAAATACAGTCCTTCTCTTGAGTGTTTCCTCCCAAGGCAATGATGATTAATAATCAGAATCCTTTATTAATCCTTTAGGAAATTATTGAATTAATATACGAGTTCTGAAATGCAACTACTACCAAATATTACAAAGTGTACTGACACCTTTGTTTTTGGATATCTTTTGGTTATTTGCCAGACCCTACCCATTAGCCAGCTCTACCCTATCAATTAGAGAGCGTGAAAGCTAGCATATACTTCATTCGAGACATGGGAAGCCAGCTGCACCTTTTTGATCTGCTACTCATGTTATGTCATAGGGCAAAAGAGCTCAGAGAAAATCACCCTCTTTTGCATACATAAGTTCACAGTTGCCCACAATTGGCTAGTTTCACTGTGACTGACAGCGAAGAGAGAAAGCATGCCATCCCTTTTACACAGAGATCATAGCCAGTTATCCATGCATGGACTCACAGCCATGAATATTGGTATTCAATCTCCTGACAACAGAGTGAATTCTTTTAACCCCATCATTATGTCACAAAGAAAATATATTTATAACAATTCATATTCCAGTATTCCACCACAAGCTTTATCTCCAGCTATTCATTTTTCTTGCCAAGTGAAAAGTTACAATCATGCGTTTCTTACCTGCCTCCTCTGAGGTATAGAGCTCCCTCCAGTATATCCTGTGTTTGTAATCATCTTTTGGGGCATAAAGATATGTGTTCATCCCCCATTTCTGCTCCCTTTGTTATTAAAACACACACATAGGTTGTAGATTCAGTAGTGATTTAGAAATTCCATCTACCCTTATATTGGGTAAATATTACCACACAAGTCAATTTGTAGAATTGCAGTGTCTTGTACGTATTTATCTGTTTGACATTTCCCACAACAGTAAATGCATTGCTAAAACATGAGGACCACCAGCATCTATGTATTATATGGTCGTCCTATGAACAGCTTCTTCCTTCTGAGGTGTAGATCTTGCCAGTTCCTTCAGAGGTTCCTTTGGCCTCTTTGTTGTTTCAAAGACTGGAGCCCCTCCATACCTAACCACTAATTTTGGTGGACACCCTCCTCTAGACAGAGTTGCAATTGTGCAATATTCTTTCTTATTTATTTATTTGTTTGTTTGTTTATTCTTTTAAATAACCGCCGTTGCTGAAGATTAGGACTTTTAAATACCCAAACACTGATCGACACCATTACAGAACTTTGATTTCATGCTGTTGTGTGTTGAGGTATGCTCTCTTACAAACTCCAGATCCCATTTTACACTGTAGATCATGTGATACTTTAATTGCAAACAGGTGCAACTAATTCTCTAACTAATGACTGACTGCAGCCGAACCAGTTTAGAGAACAACAGGAGTGAAATGCTCATGCAATCCATTTAGAATTTTTTCATAAATAAATTTTAGCAAATTATGTCCCTTCTTCATTTTTACTGGCTATTTCGTGTAACTTGATTATCTATAAGTCAATTCATTTCAGTTCCAAGTTGTAATATTGGAAAGGTTTAAAGGGTCAGGGAAGGGAAGGGGGGGTGAATATTATAAATGGTTATAATGGACAATATGTGAAGGTACAAGGTACATGCACCAAATCAGATGTCGACTGTTTATGATGAGTCACAGACAGATAACATGAGAAACATTATCAGAAACTTTTACTACCTCCTAAACAGCTCCTTCCTTTGCTCCATAGTCCACGGGCGACCATAAAAGCCTTAAAAAATCAAAGATCATAATGAACCATCTTTAAACAATGTCTAACAACTCATTTCTTTCTATTAGCAGTAGTACAGTACAAATACAGTTCAGCATTTTCTCTGGATGTAACTCACCTTCCACAACCCCGCTGAGGAACATCTTCTGGCTGGTGCTCATCTTTGACATGGTTGCTAACTTGTTCTCTCAGACGTTCTTTGACAGCAGGATTAATTTTTTTTTTTTTTTTTGCAACAGTGCTAAATAATGCAGAAGCAGCTTGTCCTAGACACTCCAAATGAATAGCATTAAGTTATTATTAGTCCTAACTTTTAATTCACTTTCCCTTCTCTATTCAATGCGTTAGAAAATCAAACCTAGACGTATTGACAGAAGGTTGACCGAGCTCATCCCGGATGTTTATCATGCACTCCTCTGCATTTATAATCTGCCCAGTTCCTCCTTTGCACTTTGTATTTACAGCTACTGCGCATGCGCACAGCTTGGCACGCAGCGGCCCTGGGAAGTGTCAAACTCCGCCCAGCTTATAAAAAAAACAAGCAAAAAAAAAAACGGTCGAGCAGACTGCGCATGCGTCATTGCGATCATAACTACTTTTCCCACTCAAATTCCGATATATCCCGCCTCTTGCGCTACAATTGGCTGCTCACAAGTAGTGATGGGCACGGCAGTTCTTTTAGATGTACTGAATCACTAGAATCAGTTCACTAAAAAGATTCGTTCAAAAGATTCGCTTGCCGAATCACCGAAGTTCAGAGCCGACGGGGGGGTTAGGGTGACTGAACTGACGGGGAAAAGATTCGTTCAAATGATTTGTTCACCGATTCACCGAATCATTCAGTGCTTCGCGGGCAAGAGCCGACGGGGGGGACGAATCAGTTCGTTCACTTAAAAGATTCGTTCCTTTGAACGAATCGTTCGCGAACGACACATCACTACTCACAAGCAGTCCACTGATTGGACAAGTGAGAAGACATTCACGACACAATGGCTACCAAATACAGATGTAAATGTAACATGTATTACCCAGACAAGCATTTCATCCCAGACAAGCATTTCAAGCATATCATAATAATAATAATCATCATCATCATCATAGAGGGAGGTATAATTGGCTCCAAGTGCCTCCAAGAAAACATTAAGCCCAAGAACACCATGCAGGATCAGATCTGGTGCAGGTGAAAGGGAATGCATTAAAGTAGGGTAAAAACTCTTAATTAGCAATAAGGGTGCTATTATTAACTTGACCCTAACCTCGCACTCCCAAGACCCCATTCAGGAGCTGACAGGCTGACCTGAGGACTAGACATAACTCCTTCTCCTCCTTCCCATTTCGGCTATTCCCAACTAGGGGTCGCCACAGCGGATCTTTTTTGTCCACACATACGATTTGGCAGAGTTTTTACGCCGGATGCCCTTTCTGAGGCAACCCTCCCCATTTATCCGGGCTTGGGACCGGCACGCAGGCATACACCAAAGTGTGCACCCCCTTGTGGCTGGGTCTTTGTACAGCACCCGGCCTTCTCTGGATGTCTCCCATCCAAGTACTAACTAAACCATCCAAGATCCCTACTAAACAATGGATGTGGCAGTGTTTAAGTAATAACTCTGAGATTGAGAAACCTCAGTGTCCCCAGAAAACTGAACCCATCCTCTTCGGAGCGACAAAAGATCGCATGACTCTCGGTTATTACTCATCCACAAATGTATACTACAAATTTAAACCGGACCGAGTTAAAAGGATGTTCCTTGCGCACATTAGGACCAACGGCAGTTCTTAGGTCACAAGTCTGCAAGATTACAAAAACTTAAGTTCATCATAAGTACAGAAGCTCCAAGCAGATGTAGGATCAGTACAAGCGAGTCAGGTCTGGAAGGAGAGAGAAGCCACATCAGAACTATTGTCAGGTTCAGGCACCAGCATCACATAACAGTGACCCTAAACAGACCTGCTTAACAAAGACAGTTATGATTCAGATTCACTGATTACCTATACTGAAAAAAAATATAAACACACTTTCGGTTTTGCTCCCATTTTGCACGAGCTGAACTCAAAGATCTGAAACATTTTCTACATACACAAAAGACCCATTACTCT
>JAOVYU010000004.1:6882812-6893775 GCA_025674565.1 Synodontis membranacea
AGACAGATTTGTGAACAATATTTGAGAGTAATGGGTCTTTTGTGTATGTAGAAAATGTTTCAGATCTTTGAGTTCACCTCATGCAAAATGGGAGCAAAACCGAAAGTGTTGCGTTTATATTTTTGTTCAGTATACAAAAACCATGATAGTACTGGCTACTTGATGATCATCCATGAGTGTTATAGGCTACAATCTATGAATCCTTCTGAGAGAAATAGAATCTACCCAAATGTGAAGAGGATTTTTATTTTTTTTTTATTTCTCTCGACAAACAACACTAGAGAAACAAACAATACACTTAAAAAGAATGATGGCCAAGCATTATTTATTTTTTATATACCATGAAACAGCCACTCTTTCATTCCAACTTATAAAAAAAAAAAAAAATTACTTTGTAATAAAGGCTATTATTGAAGACAACACTTAAATTATGATGCATATTTTTTTTTTGTATCATTTAATGCGTTTTCTGTTTTTATATACTTCTAAAAAATTTCCCTCAATTATACGCACTTCGACAGAAGGTATTTTAACTTCAGTGTCAAAAATGAACGCTACATTATTGAATTATAATTAGTGTCAGTGTAAGTGCAAGCTCTTTGGGAGTTCTGAGGTAATTGCTTGGTTTGTGTCCAACATGCTCAATGTTTTTTCTTTTTTTCCACCCTTCAGTCCATCCCTTCATCGTTCTGAAGGACTCTGTGCTACGTTTTTAGCCCTTGCTGGGCTTGCTTCAGCAGAGTGTCAAAATCCAGCGTGCTATCCTTTCTCCTTCTTGGGGCTGGCTCCATGTCACGGTTGGAATCTGAAGAACATAAGAAGAATCGGTAAAGTGTTAGTCTTAGATTTTGTGGGGCAAATAATCCATGAGACTAAGCAATCTAGATCAGTATGATCCTGAGACAAAACGGCCGTCAGTGGAAACCACGTGGGTCGCCAGATGAAGCAAGTCCAAGTTCAAGGCCATGTTAATGGTCTTCTCTGACATAAAGGGTGATTTTATGGAGAACTGGGTTCCCAAAAGATTAACAGTGAACCAACACTATTACAAAAAAGGTTCTCAAAACTTTCTCACAACGCACACCGCACTCTCAGGCCCAGAAACACACCACAGTACTCGACCACCCTCGCCGTTCCCTAATCTAGCACCATGCGACATTTTTCTTTTCCATACAATCAAGTTCTGCACTCCTGGGAAATCGTTCTAATGGAAGAAGGCCTACTGCACTGCCTTGATCACTGGAAGAGCAGAATGCAGCGGCGTGTCGTTGCAGAAGGAGAATAAATTGAAGGGGAAAGTAATTGAAATGCAAGTTTCCGTCATTAAAATTGAATTACAGCATCAGTTTCATCATTTGATAGCCTCACAAAACGTAAGTCCGTGTGACTCAGTTGTCACTGTAAAAACTGTAATGCATCAAAAACACAAATATAAAGCCGTGATTTTTTTAATTACACCATCACTACCCTGAGCTGCTTTCTTCTACAGTTCATCAACACTTCCTGAAAAGGCACAGTTGGGAATTCAAAAGCACTGCTGTATGAACACGAATATACTGCAAGTTAATGTGACGAACTGCACCGTTCCTATTCATCTTAAGGCATAATACTAATTTCTAAATTGCACAACAGACTTTTTATGGGCCCCCCCCAGGTAATACTGGGATCAGTACTTGACAGATTTTTCATGATGTAGTTTAGACATGATGGCACACAAACCTAAATCCATGTAGTTTGACTTGCAGAACTGTCGTCTCCCACCAAAGCAAATATCGAACGGGAGCTCGTCTGGCTGCCTCAACTTTGTCCCTTTATCTATGGCAGCATAAGCGTCATCTGTGTTGTAATATGTAACAAATCCATAGTTGTCTCTATAAATGGAAGACAAAAAAAAAAAAAAAAAAAAACATCAGATAAGGGTAAAAACAAAAAAGTTCTTTTTAAGATTCCATTTTGTTCAATGCCCTACCCTCTCATGCTTCACCTGTTTTTCTGATTACCCACCATGTTTCAGTGACAAATTAATAATGATGCTTGCTGTCATTCCTTACAGTAACGTTTATGGAACAGATGTGGGGCGAGTTAGACGGAAGGTTGCAGATGTATCGCAGTAATCTAAATTCCATGTTAATATGGCACCATATGGCAAAGATGCAGTTTCCAGGCCTCAGATGTCGATGTTAATGTGTACTTCTTACCCATGACTCCTGAAGTGGACGGTGCAATCCTCAATCTTCCCAAACTGTGCAAAGCGCTCCCTGAGCTCATCCTTGGTCATCGTGCCACGAATTTTTCCCACATATACCACCCTGCGTTCTTCCTGTGGCACAGAATTATTGCAGAGTAAGAGTCACACAACTTCCCACAATCTGTGCAAGCAGCTTTTAAGAGCATTAATCTTAGTACTTACGATGGCTTTCTGCTTGGCCGCCCTGTGTGCGTCTTCCACTCGGCTCAGATGATAGTACTCCCTCCGCCTGCAAGTTCGCAAGAAAGAAGTTTTGTTAAACAGAAACACTGTCAATGCAAATAAGAAATGCAGGACAATGTGCCCACACTGACCTCTTCCAGCTGCTCCACTTCTGCCTCCAGTCTCGCTGTGGAGAGAGGGAGCGGGATCGTGAGCGAGTGAAGGACCTGGACCGTGATCGACGGTATCGACGGATTGGAGAGGGGGAGAGTGACCGTGAACTGGAACGAGACGATGAACTCGAGCTGCTCTCCGAGTGCCGTGATCTGTACCTGGGGGGAAACAAACCAAAAAAAAAAAAAAAGGTGCAGGTGTGTTAGACGAGCACCTTGTCAAATCTGCGGCTATTAATTGGTATTGCCTGTGGAAGTGGATGTGTATGTTAGCTGAAGCTACAGGCTGCAACAGAAGCATTCAGAGAACCATGCCAAGTACAAAATAGTTCATATTTCAAATGACAACTAGTTCTGGAGTGCATTATTTTACTACGGACAACAGGTGGTGTACGGTCCCCCCCCTTCCCCACAGATACCCTTTTGTATTTTGTGTTGTACTTTCATGGGTAGATGAAGAGCACTAATTTAAAACTACATGAAATTGTGAAAATTTAAGACCACGTGTATTTAAATGTAACACAATTTTAAACACATTAATGCCTTAAACCAAGACTTTTTCTAAAGACATCTTGTATTTACCTCTTTCTGGGTGGCGAACATGATGAAGCTGATGATGAGCAGGATGCAGAACGGGAGGATGACACTGAACTTGAGTCAGAATGATGATACCTCCCACGGTAATGCCTCCTCCTTGCTCTTCCTCTGGCTGGAGGAGTCTGGGAACATGAGCAGCGTAAACGCCTTGCTGCTTCTGATTGTGTACGTTCGCCCTTTCCTCTGGCCTCCAACCTGCAGGGGGAGCTCTCTGGAGACAGCAGAACAGAGCCAGAGAGACACTCTGCCTCACAGCAAGTCCTGTTATCCATTTGGCTTATATGATTCCTTGATTCTTTAGGAGGTCTGTCGTGCATATAAACATCAGAAAGTGCTCTTTTTCTGCTGAGTTTGAAGTCCTGAGTGCCACAGTAGTCGTGGTCTAGAAATGCTAGAAACAGACTCGGGGCGGGGATAGAGGATGGAAGTCGGGGCTTAGACTGAATCTTACTGGGGGGCAGTGGCTTGGGTTCAGTGATTTTGATGGTTTTCCCATTTCTGGGAGATGGTTTGGTGGCTTCGTGTTGCTTTACTTTCAGAGTAGGTGCAAAGGGTTTCCAGATCTGATGGGGAGGAGTCGCAGGAGGAGTGAGTCCTGGAGATGGACACAGAATACGGTTAGTGATTTTGTTCTGTGGACACACGTCTCAGTCACAGCGTGTAGAACCTGCATCATTCCCACATTCTGTTCATTAGACTCTTAGCTCCCTTTCAGACGGTATGGAGAAACAATTACTACTGATGTCTGGACTGATGTGATGTCTACTTTCGGCTGTAACTACATCATCTTGTCCCTTCATAACTCTACAAGTCAGAGCGCGGGATGAAATGTGGAATCTTATCGCCATTATTTAACAATGAATTTTACATCAGCTCATTACATTCCAAACAAAAGCAAACACCTGCAGTAACTTACAAAACGGATATTAAAATTCAATCCTTTTTCACTTATATTTCCGGCGAGACAGTCGCTTGACTCACTGTGATGTTCTCTATTGACCCTTTCACATCTCTGTGGGATTCGATTCCCGAACTTTATAATCACTGCCATGACGACGCCTTGTCTTTGTTGCCTGAAAACACGAGGCAATTTGCCACAGTTATGAGCTTTGCTTTCCCTAAGCTATTAAGTCATTAAAGAGTCATTGCAGGCGAGATTGGCGCAGGGAAGAAATCGAACACAACTTTCTTAGCAGTTGAATTAGGATTTAATGACTGGTTTTACAGCATTAGAGAGAAACCGAGCACTCTCAGACACTTCAATTCTGCAGTAAATACTACAGCCATGAAGTGTGAACCATTGTGTGAGAAATGTAATTCCACTTATGTGTCATGCCCAAAAAAAGGAGACAGTATAAACATCATTTATTTTTAGTAAGGCTTGTAGACACTTGTGGAACTTACCCTGTGTCTCAAATTGCTCCAAAAGACTGGTTACATCGGTAGCCTCTATTCCTACGTGAGGAGGAAAAAATAAAGTATTTACACGTTGTCGTCGTCTTCTGTGTGTTTGATTCGTCCTTTAAACATGATTAGAGAGTCCACACATTTTAGAAACATCAGAAAATTACACTCCTGGTGTCACTGCCTGCAGTGTATGTGATCCAATCTTAGAGCCAGTTTTATAGTATGTCAAGAAATGGGATGCTGTTCTGCTTGAATTTGAGACATGCGAGAGGGTCAGTCCAAGGTAATAAACGATTTACAATTCAAGCTTATGGATGTATGGTGCTTATGGTGTTGTCAGGACAAAAGAGAAAAGAGGACTTGGTGGAATTACAGCCAGTTCAACTAGGATATTTTAACTGTGACTCAGTGCTTCAGGTAAATTTCACACAATCAACAATGTATGATTTACAACTGGCAGATTTACAGTAATACCTCATGCATTCGCGTTTCTGTATTCACGACTTCACAGATTCGCGAAATTTTCTGCGGAACCTAACTAATTTACATTCGCGTTTTTTCACACATTTGCGAAATCCACAAAAAGCCTACCATTAAACGATAACTGTCACACACTGCCCACGTCACCGCGCGCCGAACCGGAAGTAGACTCCCGAATTTCTTCACCTAAAACTAAGGTGGCCTGTTAGCTCTCCCTGTCACTAGAGGGCAGTACAACTTAACTGCTATAAAGACGAAGAAAGAGAGAGACTCGGAGCTGTAGAGGAAGATTTTCGTGTGCATCATGTTTCAATTCCTGTAAGAATAAAATGCTGTTTTTAGCTTGGGTTCAACTAAGTAAATTGAGCCTAGAATTTCATTATATTTCAATAAATATACTTTTCGTGACATTTTTGTTTGGTGTGCCTTGTGATTTTTCTAATGTGAAATATGTGCCATGGCTCAAAAAGGAAACACTGAATTAGGTGATACAGTACTCTGTTTTTACATCAACCGTTTATTTTTTTTTAAGGGTAACATATTAATCTAACTTTTAAATGAAATTAAAGTGCTTTCGGAGCATGATTTATGTCATATTTAGGGTTTAAAAGAAAGAAATAAGAAATAAGCATTTATTAGCATTTTTAGTGACAACTATTCGCGATTTTCACACATCCGCGCCGGGGTCTGGAACCTAACCCCGCGAATGCACGAGGTAGTACTGTATATACTTGCATATCTGCTCCAAAGTGCACCCTTTTCAACTACTGATTTGACATGAAACCAAATGATTCTGAGTAAACATCTGAGCTAGTTACTTGTCCACCCATCTGCATAAATTACCTATTTCTCCAGGAGATTCTTGAGTTTTCTCCTCTGCAGCGTGGTTGCTCACTGGTATCTGAACCCGAGGTAGATTTCCCTGAGATGCTTGCATTGGTGTAACTGTCACAGGTGAGGATAGAGTAGGAATGTTGGTTTCGACAATGCCAGAACCTGTTTGGGAACACCTTGTATGCTGTTTCTGAATGTCCAAGTTCTCCACTGCTGCAGGAGGGTTAAGGTTTGTCAGGTTAGCCTGGGACTTGCCGATCTCCTTTTGCATAAACTTTTGTTCCTCAGACAGAGGTGGCAAGACCTTTGTATCTGGCTGGAGGGACACAGTTACAGGGTTTGGTGGGTCAATAGCCTGAACAGGCTTTCTGACTAATGCATTTTGTTTTGATTTCTGAGGCAGGTGAAGGTTTCTTCTAGACCTGGACACTGCTTCTGGAGCTGGAGTCTTGGGGTTAGGAGATGGAGTTTGCAGATTAACCTGAGACAAGTTGTAACCTGGTATACAAGGAATGGGAGGGAGCTCTTTAGGGGTCTCGGGTACAGAAGGCCACTTGGTTCTGAAGTCCATTTTTCTCTCTTCCTTTGGGAGCGTCTTCTGTCTGAGAAGACGGTACTCCTGAAGGCTGAGCACTCTGAGTTTTGCATTGCCATTTTGAGAAGGCATCTTCTTTGCTACCTCAGTCAAGTTCCCACTTAAAGCTGAGGTTTGGGTATGACAATCTTCTACATTGAGGTCATCTGTGTGGTCTGATGAGGATGAAGCACGTGGGACATCACCTTCATTTGCTTCATCTTCAACTTGGTACATGTGAATGGATGCTAAGTCAGGGGCAAATCTCACTTTCTTCTTCCTTTTCCCAGAGCTACTCACCTTAGCAAGGACACTGTGAGCGGTATCCTCCTCCTTCTCTTCCCCACAGTTAGGCAAGCACAATTTCAGTGTATCCTCCTGACACCCCTTGGAGTTATGAACAGCACTGGATACTCCAGGACTTTGTGGATGGGGAACCATCATCTCTGAACCAGGATCAGAGAGAGTGCTGGCCACAGGCATGTCAAAAGGTGTCTCTTCAGTGTCGTCATCACCCACAACATCCACAAACACATCCTCCTCCTGGAGTGCCTCAACATCCCTGAGACTTTCTGTCTTATCCACGGCCACCCTGAGGCTGTACGGATGCATGTGCCTGACCAGATCCACCAGTGATACGGTTAAAAATCCATCCTGCTGCTCGTCCTGATACAATTCTGGGTCGGACTCGATGCGGAAGATTCTCACAGGGCGTCTCCTCCTTGTCTCGCTGAGGTCCTCCTCTTCACCATCGCTTCTCTGTGTGGTGGCATTCCGGGTCCTACGATGGAGCCTTGGTCTCAACTGCCTGTCTGAATGCAGGACCTCTGCCTGTTCAAAATCAAATGCAGTTTAACTTAACAACCATCGATAATGTACAGGTTGAAGAAAAAATGTTGTGAAAAAATTTCAACACTGAATTATGGCGCCATCTTGGATGACAGGAAACATTCTATCACAGTTTGGTATCCTACTTAAGTTTCAATGAGGAATTATACCGAATGCTAGAATTTGTGTAGATAATAATGATAACAAAAGGTACTACTTTGAACATTTACTTAAGGGCAAATGCATAAAAATTTGGGCATGGAAAAGTTTTGAGTTAGAAAGACTTCCCAGTGGAAAATTAAGGAAACAGTTTCTGGATATCAAGCATGTCTTGCATGATCAGCTACATTTGGGAAATTCAATTGGAATTCAATCAATTCGAAGTTTTCTTTCTGTTGTTAGTTCTGAGAGAGCTTAACCTTAAAATGGAAAGTGGCGCTGAACTACGCAATAAAAGAACAAAATTATGGTGCACAGACTTACTTTTGAATTTGAGGGCGTGAAGGATCTAGTGACCCGAGGAGCTGTTTCTCTTTCCAGACAATGCGACCTCACCTGTGATATGGAGGCACAAAAACGATGTAACTTCATTCAAAAACATCCACCTGCTCACGTCGCATAATGAATTCAACATGTTAACAGAAAAAAAAAAGAGGATCAAATACAATGGAATAATCTTACTCTAGAGTCTTGACACCTCTGACCCATAAAAAGTCTCGAGTCAGGAAGTGTGTCAAAAGGGGACAGGGTGTCTTCGATCGCACTGTCCAGCATCTCAGAGAAAGCGGATAGCAGCGATGCTTCACTTTCCTCATCTATCCGGATCTTCCCCTAATAAAAAAAAAAAAAAAAAAAAAAAAAAACAGTGTTGGCATCAGTCTATTATTTACTGGTAATACATCATTTGGGTTAAAAAAAAAAAAAAAATCTCAATTTGGAACATGACTGAAAGCAGAAGTACCGCTTTCATGAATGGTCACCTGTCACTAGTGTAAACACAGGTTTTACATCAAAACCCCAAGAAAATACGGCTAGATTTTTTATTTATTTATTTTTTTTTTTTGGGGCACTAAACATCTTGCACACCTCTTCAGCAGATGAATCCTCAAAGAAGGACAAAATGGAAGGTTCCAGGCTGCTCTGAAAGGTGTTTGAGGTACTGCCCAAAGCATCATCTTCAAATTCTTCAAGTGTATAGCTTTTTGACGATCCAACCTTCAAAAAAAAAAAAAAAAAGGGAAAAAATTAGCACAAAGTAAAATCCTCACGATAGCTGTCGTGAATTAAGCGGGACAATTTAATACAATATTGAGGCTGTTGTAAAAATCTCTCTTTTTACTTAATATACTTTTCTGCGAGCCCTCATTTATCATGGGTAGGGTTATCATTTTTCACTCCTTTTCAGTGCTTACAGCAGACAATAAATCATTAAACCCGGTTCTTCTTAATGCAACGCTACTGTTTGGCTGGCGGTTTCTTATTACGATATGCATCATGTATTGTTCAGAACTGGTTTTTTTTGTTGTTGTTTTTTTAACCTCCATCTCCACCACCGATCCTGGTGCCTATACTCCCAATCCATCCCGGACATTATATCTCTCTGACTCGCCTACTTCCTGTTCTGTGCCCTTTTGTACTTGGTGCTTTTCTTTTGACCTTTTGAATGTCTGCCTTTGCCAGTTTCTCTCAATTTGGATTGTTCTAAAGATTCTACTTGCAATGACATGACCTTGAGGTCAGCACAGATCTTTACTGTGCATTTAACCAAGAACACTTCGTGTTGCTGAAGTGCCGAGACTCAAAAAAAAAGGTTTCTAATCTCATGTCATTTAAATCTGCTCGGCTTTGCCAAAGAGGCCCGTAACACAATGAACCAAGTTGTGACCATGGAAATCTGCAAAGATATGGCTATATTAAATAGCCTGCTAACGATACTCACGCTCCACAAGACAAAACATTTAAAACGCCGCTTTTGCTGCTACATATCAGTTACTCTCTGTTTAAACTATAGCGCTATATTGTCTTTATTGCACCGTCTTGTGATGTTTTGCAGACTTATTGTTTTTGCACGTCTGCACACGTGCGCTTTATGTAGTCTTTTGTCTCTATGTAGCATACGTGCACTTTACGTATTTGTCCCAGTCTTATGTGTAGCACCATGGTCCTGAAAAACGTTGTTTCATTTCACTACATACTGTACCCCATGTATATTGTTGAAATGACAATAAAGCTCACTTGACTCGACCTGACTGCTGAAACACAAAAAACTTGCATTTCTTGTCTGAGAGTCATAAAAAGACTTTTTTGCCATATTTCCAAAATTTTTCAGATATTCCACAGTCAGAATCTTGGTAAGTGTAGGAATTTTTTTTGGAAAACATTAAATGTGTTACGCATTCACTTTCTCAGGACAGTGTCCAAACCTTTGCATACGGTTCACAATGGATTTTTCCATATCCAGTTCTAACTTAATGCTATCTGTATTGTTATACTTATGGGTCTGGAAAATTAATGGAATTAATGAATGGATGAATGCCTTTACATTACATCATTTTCCTGCCCTTGTCTCTTAAAACCTGAAAAATGATTTTGTCAACACCGATCAGTCACTTGAACATGCATCAAGTCGCAATTATGACTTCCTTGAGTCAGAAATCGGAGTTAAAAAGGAACAAATGAGCACTGGAAAAGCAGGTCAAGTGGCTTAGTGAATAATTGCTGACATTACTGTCTGAGATTACACAATGACAACAGGATGTTAAAGACAACTGATTTTGCATGATTCAGTATGAATCAAACAAAAGAACCCCTGAAAATACACTACATATCAAATGCACTTGTCCTAATACATCATTCAATTGCAGCACCTCGTTCACAGGGGCTTAAATCGTTGGTATTGCACATGATCCAAGTTTATGGATAAACAAAGACAAATGTGTAACCCGTTTACAGAAGGAGCTTCCAGAAAATGGAGGCAACAGTAAAAGTCACATTTCCTCCTTTGCATTTCTGGCTGCTCCTTCTTCTCTGCCATTTTTGAACCGAGTTGAACGAATACGAAACAAATCGAGGTTAAGGTTAACGGAGGAAGTCTGTAAGAGTAACTGTTGTTCAAGTTTTATTAGCTTCAACTGAAACATGATCCACTCAGTTTCAGTCACCATCGTTTGAAATATGAGGAAACTCGACACAGCGGCACAGAAACCACACCGCCAACTAGCGTTCTAGAGGTGTAACTGCAGAGTGATGCAGAGACACTGGCGCACAGGTGTCAATACTCGCCACGTCATGGACCACGTGCGTAGGTCATGTAATAATTATAAATAATCCATAACTCCACTTTGCAGTGAGCAACACACGCCCCCTTCTGCTTGATAATTTTTCTATAACAGCGCATATATATATATACACACACACACACACACACACACACACACACACACACACACACATTCCTGTCTATGGCTATCTCCCTGTACAATTCTATTTTTACAAATAAAATGTATATTAAGAATATGTTTATTTAGAGTAATTGTATATGCTTATTTATTATTAATAGCTAATTGTATTATTCTATAACTGTAATACATTGTATTATTATATATAGTTGTATATATTATTGTATTATTTAATATATATTGTATTATATATTATTAGATC
>JAOVYU010000004.1:6919643-6938965 GCA_025674565.1 Synodontis membranacea
TTATTTATTTATTTATTGGAAAAGTAATGTTTGGGAATATGAATTGTTTTTATACTGACTCAATGAGGCAGAATTCATAAAAAATGTAATTTATAACACTATTTGTATGCAAAAAAAAAAAAAAAATAATAGGATGCCTAAGACTTTTGCACAACACTGTATATTAGTAGTATTTTTTATTATTTATACTTACTTATTTTATTTTATTATTTAAAAAAAATATGTAAAATGTAGACTGATAAAAACAACAACAACAACAAATAACCATATTTACAAATGCAGGAATAAAATTAAAAAATCAGTGGTATTATTATTATTATTTTATTTTTATTTTATTTTTTTTAGGCAAAAAAAAAAATCACAAGGTGTAGATTAAAAAAAATATATATTATTTGAAAGAGTCTGAGTGCAAAAAAAAAAAAAAAAAAAAAAAATCTACCATACTGCAATATTTAGTATAATTGATGACTATAAGGCAGTAAAGTGTGTGTGTGTGTGTGTGTGTGTGTGTTAATGTAAACATGATGTATAAGTGTGACGTTACATGTGATGAGAAGAGATGCAGAAACAACCTTCAGCTGGAGAGGAGGAAAGAGGAAGAGGAGGGTGAGGAAGAGGAGGAAAGAGGAAGAGGAGGGTGAGGAAGAGGAGGAAAGAGGAAGAGGAGGGTGAGGAAGGGCGGTGGACTGTTACTCTCTCCCGGGTTGATTGTGGGAGAAAGAGAGGAGATGATAAGGAGAAGCCAGTGGGGGAGAGAGAGAGAGAGAGAGAGAGAGAGAGGTGAAAGGAGAGAGAGGAGGGCCTACAGCTTTATTGTTCATTCCTGCCCTGGAACAAAGGGCTTGTAACGGGCTCCGTCCGCAGCACCACAGCTAACAGGATCACCGAAATGACAAACACCGTCGCCTTCACATCAGTCTAGCGGCTTTGGGGGTTATTTTTTTCCTCCCTGGTGTCGTTTTCGAGTCTTTTTTCTTCTTCTTTCTTTTCCTCCCCCTTTCTGTTGTTGTTCGAGTTGTAGAGTTTTGTCTCGGGGACGTTTAGTTTAGTTTTTGCTCCACAGTAGCTTCTGTCCGTGCTCAGCTCAAAGCTCCGGAACTGAGCTACACACTGAGCTACCGCCTGGAGCTTAGAAACATTAATAATCTTGTGTAGGGGAAAAACAACAAAAATAAAAAAAAAAATTCTTGCAGGTAAAAATGATATTCCCTTATACTTTTTAATTATTTATTTATTTATTGCATGAATTATTATTTAAAAAAAAAACAACGCACAGCGCGTGCTTTGTTGTTTTCTCTATTTTCCTTGATGTATTGTGGCCGTTCTGCGCTAAGCCTACTTACTAGCTAGCGTGCTAACTCATCTCGGATAGAAAGGAGAGGAGACAGAATTGGCGCTTTTAGTTTCTTTAATCATGGAATCACGGGACCAACACGAATAACAACAACAAAAAATATGTGTATGTATATATATATATATAGTTTGGAATATTCAGGTTAAGCGCTGTGTTCAGAAGTGTTTTGGTTTGTTCCATCATGCTAGGCTAGGAAGAGCTGGCTTACAGCTAAACCAGCAGTAGGGAAGTTGTGTCCCAAACGGCTTTCTTGTCCCCTACGCTTGTGCGCTTGGAAGGCACGTGATATAATCAATCCTCGGCGCTATGTAGTGCACGTCATGTTCACTCGCGAGCCGTTTTTGGAATGCGGCCTGTGCAGCCTGTTTCCCCTGGCTAGTGAGGGCTTCAAATGCTGTCTTGTGACCAGGAGACATTTCACACCTTTGAAATGTTTCAAGTAAAAAAAAAAAAACAACAAAACAATGTTCTGTGTATATTTCAAAATGTTGTGTACAGTTTTAGATTAGTTTCCTTTTTTTTTCTTCTTCTTCTTCTACCTGTTTGGATTGTAGTGCCATTCATTTTAAAAGTGTAAAGGATTATGTGTGAAATATTTTACACTCTGAGTCAGAATCAGTTAGATAGATGACTGAAAACCTGTACTTGCTCAGCAACATTCTGAAGACTAGTTTAACTTGGGCTTGATCCCCCCTCCCTTACACACACACACACACACATCTGCGAGCACCAGCTCATAAACATCACATTTTTATTAAGTATTAAGAGTGTTATTCCCAGAATGAGAGACGCTGGATTGTTGCCCTCTTAGTAGTAATGAATCATGTTTGGCAAGATGGATGTCCTGTGCTGCGGCTGCTGCAATTTGCAGGTCCCTCAGTGCGTCTTTGCTTCCTCTCTGTCTTGTCAGCACCACTCATAATGTGGCACGTTTTGAGGCGAATTAGATTATCAGCACATTTTAGCCTTTAGTGTGATGTGTTTTGCCTCTCTCTGTGTGCAGGAAAGAGGCCCTGTGTGTGATCAGAGCGAGGGGGGAGGTGGTGTTTTCTTTTTTTTTTTTTTTTTGAAGAAAGCAATTTACAGCACAGGAAGTTAGTGTTTGTTGCTTGATTTGATTTAGACAGACAGTCATTAACCACCAGCTGAGTGATCTCTGTTAATGGTATGCTCTTAAGATCTAATGGACTGTTGCTTATTTATTTATTTACTTATTTATCGCTCTTAATGGCAATGCGGTAGTCATTTCTTCGTCTTCTGGGGGTGGGGGGGGAGAGAAAAACAAAACACATCTTAATTAGCTGCTGTGATTCAGAGGAAATTGTCATTTGGAGTGTAGACTTCCTCCTTCCCTGTTGTAAGAACTTGCACACTTGCACACATCGGAGTTGAGTTTGGCAGTGTGAGATCGTAGGATCTGACGTTTGTGGTATTTCAGAATGAATTGAGGATGTACGTGGTCATCAAATTATAGTCTGAACTAGGCTTGTGGCAATAATCAGGTATAGGATATGCTGTACAATGCTGTTACTGTTCACTCCAGTACTGGGGTCTGTTTTCATTCAGGAGGAGGTTGTGTGAGTAGGGAGCACTTTTGACAGTGTTTGTGCTTTGAGTAAAGACACAAGCACAGGCATTTTGCACGTTTTCTTGTTTGGATGCCAATGACATGTAATGACAGCTCCGTTAAGGTATATTGAAATTAACAGTAGTTGTTTTTATTTTATTTTTTTAAGATGCAACTGTTCATGTAACTGGCATGTAACAGGTAAAGCAATTGTTTTGATCTAAAAAAAAATATCAGCACTTGGCTAGTCTGATGCGCGCATTGTACGTTCTGTTTAAAAATACAGCCGTACGCACTGCCTCGCCGGGCAAATAGCGTAAATCACTGACCCGTGGGCCTTAAAGATAACGTATGACAGGCGTGCGGAAACACACTGCGTCATGTCCACTGTGCGGAGGTGCTGCTGCACAGGGCAGCTGTGTGACCAGTGTCGCCCACCCTTAATTTTTAATGCTCTAAAGTCACAAATGAATGTTTCATGAAGGCAGTAAACTGATGCAGGAAGGGTGTTTCTGTGTGTGTGTGAGAGAGTGAGTCGTGCACACATTTTTGGTAGCATGTGTGTATGAGAATAAGAAGTTGTGTGACGAAGAGGGACAATTAATGGGGAGAGCATGGAGATGGATAAAAGCTCAAGCTGTGACCGGGGGGTGGACACGGCTCTGATGGAGCACCTTGAAAATGAGCAGGTCTTGATTCATTTCCTGGAGACCAAATTGAACCCCCGTGTCCCCTTCCGTACCACACAGGGCTCTCCGAGAGCATTTGTGAAATGGAAAGAAACAGCTACGCGGCTATTTATCATATCCACACCGTAGCAGAATGTCAGCCGGTTCAATTCAGATAAATGCACAGGCGTTGGCTGGTTGGTTGCTTTATTGACAGGTCTATTATTGACAGTTAACAATGGATGAAGAAATCTGCCTATGGTGCTAATGTGTGGTGATCAAAACAGAAAAGGCGGCCGTGTGTGTGTGTGTGTGTGTGTGTGTGCGCGCGCGTGATGGATCCACTGTAATCAGACTCAATTCAGGTATTTTTTTTTATTTTTATCTCATGAGCTGTAAATGGTTAACTCCTTATGCCCGATGGGTGGATTTCTTTATTTAAAACTAAATGTACATTTTACAGTTAAAACCTAGACTTTCACTTTTAAAACTATTTGTGGAATGTTGCATATGAGCGCACAAAAGAGCTCCGTTCCTTGAGCCGACATGCAAGTTATTACAGGATCGTTTACTAAATTGAACACTTGCAGCTATAGATTTGACTATTGTTAAGTAAATTAATGGGAGTATGAAAAGACTCCAAGACTAAAGATCCAGTTGTGAACTAGTTTAGAAGCAGTTGACTAGGCAGTTTTTTAGTAAGGGTGGACGATATGACAGTAAAAATCGTGGCCTACAAGTAACAATGAAAAGGAGGAAAATGTCTGTAAATGTTTTTACTTTTTCGGTTTTAAGGATTGGGTTAAAAGGTTTAGGTTTTGGATTGGGTTTTTAATTAGGTTTGTAATTAAATTATAAAGAAAAAAATAATCATTCACAGTATCTCAAAGAATATAACGCATGTAACGCCGCTGTAGTAGCTTAATTAACAAATTGTAGTAATATGCCTGTTGATAAGATGAGCATATGAGGTGTTCTCTATTCATATTGATCAGTTTGTTTTTCCGATAGTGTGTGAAGATATCCCACTTTTAGTTTTTATTTGGGCTGTGAAAACATGTCGGACTATTTTTTTTTTTTTCTTTTTTTTTTCTTTTTTTTCCTTTTTTAACTTACACCTGATTAATGGAATGTATTTAGCTGTATGCGTTACATCACTGTCAAATATTTAAGCACCAAATATTTAGCACCTGACATCTAGTTAGTGCACTGAAAAACAGCTTTGGTTGTGTGTAAATATCCCAAGAATCAGTGCATGTCTGAGTGTCCTTTTCAGTGGAAATACTGATTTCAGACTCCCTTGGAAAAGAGCAGACCTCTTATACTTTAGCCAATATTGTATCTTATGACGCAGGTTGACAAAAGACGAAACTCGTAAAACCCAGTCTGTGGGTTTATGGCAGGCGGGAATCATTGACATTTCACAGATTTATTTGCGAGACGAGACGGGCAGTCATTATTAGGCGGAGTCGTTCCCGTGACAGTGGAGGTCGTGACCCCGTCGAGGCTGAATGCGTTGCGCAGTAGATCCTTTTAATAGGCGGGATGGATAGGGTGAGGGGTGTGTCTGCACTCCACAACCCCCTTCTGCCCTCTGTTTACAGCTGTGTGTGTGTGTGTGTTGGGGAGAGAGAGAGAGCAAGCAAGCAAACGAGCCCTATACCAGTCCTGATCCGTGTAGTGGATTGAAATGAGGATGAGCTGTATTGCTCTGTATAGCAATCACGTGCTCAGGCCCCAGGTGATGTCGAAGCGACCCCTGCAATCATGCACCCTCACTGGGATTTCTGAATTCTCATGTAAACCATCAAACAGATGATAATCTGACTTTTGTAGTTAATGTTAAGTGACAGCCCTGCACAGTTTTATTGATATTGAATGGTTTCTTCTGAAGCACTACACAGAGCAGCTTTACATAAATCCGGATGTAGCTCTAGATCCCTAATGATCAAGCCAGAGTTGGCCATGACAAGGAAAATCCTGAGCCTGCATAAGAGAGGAACCTTGAGAGGAACCAGACGCAAAAGGAAACCTATCGTTTTCTCTGTGACACCTGATAGTGAGATTATTCAACATTAGATTGTAGTGCAGAAAAGGCAAACTGTAATGTGTTGAAAGGATGTTAAGTATACGTGTATCAGGAGGTCCTGACATGAGCAGTTTCATCACTGAATACTTAGAAGTGATAGGGCTGTCAGAATAAACATCACTGATTGAATACTATGTGCACTAGTATAAAATTGACCTATTCATAGACGAAAACTCGTATTAAAATGTTTTATATGGTGTGTTTGATTTTAGCCTGTTGAAATGTTTCATAAGATTCTGTCTTATGTAGCTTCATGTAGAAATGTCAAAAGCAAAGATTAAAAAAAACAAAACAACAATAGTTCACATGCATGAATGATGATAAGCCATATGTAAATAGTAAACCGTTTCCACCAAACCAATTTTCCATCTGAATCCGTCATGTCTGTAATTTTTTTTTTTACATACTGCATTCCTGTGTTTGGAAAGATTATGCTCTGTTTAAGCTCCTTTAAAGTGACATGGAGATACATCCTGTAATTACTATAAAATGATTTTAGTAATGTCTTTCCAAGCTGCTATGCTTATTATGCAGTACGTACATGAATAGGACCACTAATGCTAATATTGTATTATAGTCTAAAAGTGGAAGTGTTCGCCCGTAGTTGAAAAGGCAACTCAAATGCAAATAGAAATATTAGTCAAACATTCTGTAGCTTATACCTTTCTAATGTTTTTTTTTTTTTTTTTTTTAAATTCCTTTTAGGCTGTTCCTCCAAATCATTCAAGCTGTACTCCCCAAAGGAGCCCCCCAACGGCAGTGCTTTCCCCCCCTTCCATCCCGGCAGCATGCTGGACAGAGACGTGGGGTGAGTCCTCTTCCTCCTGTTAGGATAGCGTAGTAGATTAAAATAAACAACCAGTTCAGGCGTTTCTGTTATCGTCAATCTCAGGTAGTTTGTATGTGTGTGTGTTGTTTGATTTCAGACAATAATTCAGGATCAGAAGGTGTGCTCGTGTTATCTTTAGGTTGCAGTAATATAAAATTCAACTTAATAGTTAAAAAAAAAAAAAAAGAAGCAGATAACCACGACTGTCAGTTTTGTGGCATGGGTTTTGCCGAGTCAGCCAACAGCAGTTTGGCTCTAGTGAGATAATGGAGTAAGGAAGAACAAGAACCCCAAGGCTGATTCCCTGCGTCTGTGGTTAAAACGAGCCGTCACTCAACAGCCTCCGGTCTGATTGGACGATGAGGGAGGGGGGGGGTGCAAAAAGTCCAGGGGACTGAGTCTGGCTGCCTTCACTGCACCGTAGAGATAAGAGGAAAAAAATGTCTGGGGAGGAAACGATCCCCTTCCTGTCTGCAACTGCACCCACAGGGGAATCACACTTAATCCTGAATCATCAGCTTCTAATATGCATCACTAAAATTCAGCTCTGAATGCTGGTGGAAAAAAACACCAATATGAAAAATAATTATTTTTAATGTATGATCATTGGTGATTGATTGTTAAAAACATGGCTGCTGTAAAGGCTCTGCGTAATCATGATTATTGTTGTCTTTGTCTTGCCCTGCAGCCCAACGCCCATGTACCCCTCCACATACCTAGAGCCTGGGATAGGGTATGTATTGGCCACTTCCTGTTTCCTTTTCGTGTAGAATTGATCCGTTAGAGTAACTCATGGGTGTTCAATCATTGCAAGGTTTAACTTATGTCTTTATGTCTTTTTCTTCTCTGTGCTTCCACTCCTCTTTTTTTTCTTTATCAGGAGGCACACGCCATATGGGAACCAGACAGACTACAGGATATTTGAACTTAATAAACGGCTACAAAACTGGACAGAGGTAAGAGAGGCCCAGCATGCAAGACGCAATTCCACCTGAGGAGCCATGATTGATTTTAGTTTTTGGGTTGAAATTCCTGGATCCTTTTTTTTTTTTTTTTTTAGCAATATCCTTCTGAGTAGACATATGAGGAATATTTGCTGAATGCATGTCTGAAATTTCGAATTCTGTGTATAGAAAAAAAAAAAATCTAAATATATACCTTTTCACTCGTCTCTACCAAAGGGGCCAATAATGCTGAAGCTGACCAAAGGTATTTGCTTTTGTCTTGCTGAATTGCTCTTGTCCTCTCTCTCTCTCTCTCTCTCTCTCTCTCTCTCTCTCTCTCTCTCTCTCTCTCTCATTGACTCCAGGAGTGTGATAATCTGTGGTGGGATGCCTTCACCACAGAGTTTTTTGAGGACGACGCCATGCTGACAATCACCTTCTGTCTAGAGGACGGCCCTAAGAGATACAGTAAGACTGAGATAACGTTTGAAATTAGTGGTCTGCACACTTAAAATATTTTTCTGTATGCTAGAAGTATGTACATATTAGTTGCTAATGGAAATTGTGTTCATCCCCCTCAGCGATTGGCCGGACGCTGATCCCACGCTACTTCCGCAGTATATTTGAAGGGGGTGCGACTGAGCTCTATTATGTGCTAAAGCACCCTAAGGAGTCCTTCCACAATAACTTTGTGTCTCTGGACTGTGATCAGTGTACAATGGTCACTCAGAATGGCAAGCCTATGTTTACACAGGTAGGTATCAAAAAAAGTAGCAGAGTGCATGTGTGTGTGTTCATGTATGCGTGCATTTTGTAGTATTATAGTGTAACAGTTAATCACTGGCCAACAGTGGCTTAGCAGCATCAGAAATCACGATCAATATTGGCAGATAATCAGTATAATCAAATCCTGGCAATACCATAGCCATCTGTGAGTAATTCTGTTTTTGTTTTTTTGTTTTTAGAACTATTGTGCACGTGTTACATTGTGTGTATAAACCTAACAATAACCCATCTGTGCCACATAAACGGCAGGTATGCGTGGAGGGACGTTTGTACCTGGAGTTCATGTTTGATGACATGATGAGGATAAAGACATGGCACTTCAGCATAAGGCAGCACAGAGAGCTCATTCCCCGCAGCATCCTGGCTATGCACGTACGTGTCAAACCTTATGCCAATAGCATGAAATTTAGCCAAAGGCATCTTTCTAATTGGAAAAATATCATAACATTAATATTTAAGGACTGCTTGATTTATCATTTGTCTGGTGTTCCAGGCTCAGGACCCGCAGATGGTGGACCAGCTGTCTAAGAACATCACAAGATGCGGTCTCTCCAACTCCACTCTCAACTACCTCCGAGTGAGTGCTAGTGCGGCCTCCATATGTACCAGCTGTCTTTTAGTGCCAATGGTACAGTCATAAATCAGCTCCGAGTGGGAAATCGCATTGCACCTAATATGTTGAATATTGACTGCGATTCCAATTCAGTTCTGTTTTAACACCTAGACCTCTGAGAATGGAGTAGCGTTATATAACCGTGAAATATTGCATAAATGTATGCCCTTCAAACAAATTGTACTCTTCACAGTTTTGTTGTCCTTGCTCAGGGCAAACATAATAAAGCTGATTCTCTCTCTCTCTCTCTCTCTCTCTCTCTCTCTCTCTCTCTCTGCTCTGTAGCTATGTGTGATCTTGGAGCCAATGCAAGAGCTCATGTCCAGGCATAAGACGTACAGCTTGAGCCCCAGGGACTGTCTCAAGACCTGCCTGTTTCAGAAGTGGCAGAGGATGGTAGCTCCTCCAGGTAGGCAAATATTCTCTCTCTCTCATCATATATATATGAAATATAAACTGGACTTTGTTATTCTTCCTGTTCTCACATGTGCTTCTCATAGAAAATGTTATTAGTTTTCTGTGCAAAGTGTTTGCACAGGAAACCCCTTGGACAGCAATATATACCTACAATACTGTTCTGCTCATGTTTGAAGTTTGTAGGGAATTCTTCAGCAAGTATTCCACTTTGTTTCGTAGTCTGACTGATCTCAACATTATAATGTATATGAAGGCACCGAAGTTTTTTTTTTTTTTTTTTTTTTGGTATCTTTAGGATAGTGTTAAGTGGCTCTGCTATGTGTACTGGCTAGACTGTTGCTTACCATAAAGCTTTGGTTTTGTCCTGTCTCTCATCAGCGGAGGCAACACGGCAGGCTCCCAGCAAACGACGGAAGCGCAAGATCTCAGGCGGCAGCACCATGAGTGCAGGAGGAGGCACCAACAACAACAATAACAGCAAGAAGAAGAGCCCTGCTGGCAGCTTCCCCCTCTCCAGCCAAGTACCTGTAAGCCGGATTTAAACAAGGCTGTCACTGAATTTTAATTATTATAAACCATTAATACATGAATTAATTTGAATATTAATGATTTTTTAACGTTATACTACAGACAGAACAGAGCAGTGATAAAAAAAAAAAAAATTAAAATCATCACTTTCTTGTACAAAGAAAATTGAGGCTGTACCATAATTAAGGTCTCAAACTAGTTTTATTTATTTATTAAAAGTAAAGGTTTATTGGTTTGATGTCAGGATGCATATAATGTTCTGCCATCTTCAGCTTCGGCCAAAACTTGGAGATTGGAGATTAAGCATATACGCACAGTTTATTGGGTGTAGCATAATGGCAAATTAGAGCCTGTGTTGTGCACTAGATGCCCACTAGAAGGAAATCTGAGATTATTCTACAGGAAAAAACCAACTTTGATACATGCCTGGAAATTGTTACATGTAATATTAGTTGTAGAATATATATTGCTACATTGTTTTTATGTAAAAATATTCTTCAGCATTCGGCATATCTGCTTTTGTTAGGTGACTACAAGAATTTTTGTATTGGATTCAAATCGAATTTTTAGCCTTTAAATGCATAAATAAGAAAATTAGAAATTGATTTGAATGAAACTTTGTTCCAACAGCCCATTATGATAATGATTCCTTTTCTCCAATTCCATATATTCTAATGCCATGTTCTCTTCTGAAGGATGTGATGGTTGTGGGTGAGCCCACTTTAATGGGAGGGGAGTTTGGCGATGAAGACGAGCGTCTGATCACGCGGCTAGAGAACACACAGTTCGACGCAGCCAATGGCATCGATGACGAGGACAGCTTCAACAATTCTCCAGCCTTGGGTTCCAACAGTCCCTGGAACAACAAGGCTCCCTCCAGCCAGGAGAGTAAGAGCGACAACCCCACCTCCCAAGCCTCTCAGTGAGACTCAGGCCAAGAGGGGAGGGTACAGGAGGATGGGAGAAGAGAGAGGAGGTCACGGAGGAAGTAGGGGTTTGGAGACACTTGGCCGTCTCACTCATCTACATGCAGATCCACTTTCACAAAATGGCGGCCATTCATTTCGCCCCGTCTCAACGTGCTGGAGAGAAGAGTGAGACCGTGGTCAGAGGAAAGCCAGGACTAAGAACAAGTGAAGTGTAAATCAAATGTATTGGGTTTTAAGAACACGGTAACCATAAAGTTGTTGGTGTTTTAATGTGCGGATGCTCCTCTGAGGAAGGTGTAGATAGTTCACGTGTTTAAGTTAAGGAGGATGGATGTTTTGTCCTCGGAGGAGAAGGCCAACGTGTAAAACACCAGCAAACTCCATACACACACTCGAAGTGGCCAGAGGTGAAGGATGTTGTTAGGTGTGTTTGCCCTGAAGCCCAGCTCATCCCTCTCTGAAGCAGACGTCATTACAGATCTTTCCCTGCCATTAGTGGAAGATTCGGACTGAAACCCAGTTCACCACCGCCATGCTGTAGAACAGCCCGGAATTGTCGTTGTTTTAAGAAAAAAAAAAAAGTAAAAAAAGGCAAGCATTGAGATGGCAAGCATTTAAATGAAACGTTTTGGAAAATTTTATCTGCATTTTATACCAGCCTCTATTTCCCTAGAATGTTTTTATTTTCCTTTTTTTTACCGACATTGAAAGCTACAGACCAAGGAGCTACGAGGACTTTCAAGGTCCAAATCTCAACCTTCAAATTATATTTGTTTGTATTATTTTTTAACAAAAAGAGAGTAATTTAGTGTGGGCTTTTATTTCATTTTGTGTACTTGTGCTTGTATATTTAAGGTAGTAGCAAAGTTCTGTATAACTGTATGAAAATGTATTCTTCCTTAGCATTGCCTAAAGCCATTCTGATCTAATGTGTAAAAAAAAAAAAAAATAAGTGAAAAGAAAAACTCATGAATCTGTCCTTTGCCCTTTCTACTCTAATTTTATCAATTTGTGTAAGAATGATTCAATTAAATTGTGCAGTCAAATGGTGAAATGCCTGATTGCTCTTTTCATACTTGGTCCAAGTGCACTTGGTACTTAAAGGCCATCCAAAGCAGTAACCCCATCAGCCCAGTCAAGTTCTTGTTCAAATATGGATTTCAAATCGCTGTCCGGTTTTATCCATTTACATTCAAATTGTAAGTTTTCTGCCAGCCCTGCACTTGTAATTGAAAATAAATGGTGATCTGTCCCTCTTCTAACCCTGTAGACATCCCTCTCTTTGATATATCTATTTTTTTGTTTTTCTTAGTTTTTGCCCTTGATTAAATTAATGTATGTACCAATAAAATATGAATTTTCACTTTAAACAAAAACAGCCTGTTGTGTTTTGACTTGCTTTCAAGAGAGTGGGTTTATCTGGTTGATATGAACTGAACCACATGGTGCTCTGCTGCCCCCCACCTGCAGGATCTAAAAAAATAAGGAAAACTGTGATATAACTTGAAACATATTGAAGTTGCTATTTTGTTTCCCATTATTCTACTTATGTGTTTTCTCTGTGTCTCATGAATTTATTAGAATGAACAAGAACACTTGCATGCAATACAAAAAAAAAAATGCAGTCCAGTTTTTGTTCTTCTCTATACCCATATTTCAATCCCTGTCTTTGTTTTTATGGGTGATGTGACTGCAGGTCAGCAAGGTTCCAGAGCTGTCTGAACGAGCCATCTGTTCTCAGCTAGTATGTAACCAGAGCATTTCAGTAAACGGTTCTTGTGGAGAGCCTGAGGCAAACAGTATGGGCAAAGGTTTAAACCTGTGAGAAGTGGGTCATAGATTTAGTTCTCATTAGAGTTACAGTGATAATGAATTAAAGGCTACATTCAGAAAACCTATAGTGGTTTTTCCTACACATAGCCTTTGCCATTGCGGCCTAATTAAGTAGCAAATGCATAGTAATGTTGGGTGGTTCGTGTGTGATGATCCGAACTGACATACTACCCACAGGTTGCAAAGACTTTTATAACATGATGGTGTGCTTTTGATCGGCAAGAATTTATTTTATGATTACTTGCTGCCTAAAAATGACACCAAATAGCATTCAGTTCTGGATCGAATATTATGATCAGTTATGGTTAAGCAAGTTAACTGTGTGTCAGGAAAACAACATTATAAATTTCATTTAGAATCTGCAAAAAACGTCCAAAGCTATCTAGTAAATGCATATTCATACAACATTATGCCTTTCCCTACAGGTAAGTCAGAGCAATAGCTTATTTTCCTTCGTGTCACACTGTTTTTTTTATTCTTCTTAATTCTAAAGGGCTGAATGTAATTCTTTAGTTCTGGTCAGTGACATTTAAACACAATTAATGCTCTGGACATTATCTCATGCCATTTTGTAAATGAGTGCCGCACAGGTCTGGGTAACAAATCTCAGCTCCGGTTATTATTGATAAGTCGTGGAGGAGCTTAGCTAGATTAAAAATTTGTGGTTATATGCAGACATATAGTTAAGACCAAGTTTTCCAGGCAAAAATATGTTCATACTTTTCTATTATGTGTATTTTATGAATTTATTTATTTCAAGCTACATGTCATATCCACCTTCGAGAATGGTAAAAGTACCCAAATTTGTCAATTTAACAGTTTCCTTGTCCCTCTCTGGGTATCCTCTCATCTTGTAGAAGAACTGTTAATCTAAATTGCCTGTAGGCAAGAATGAGTGTGCATTGTGTCCTGTGATGGACTGGCGTCCCCTCCAGGGTGCATTCCTGTCTTGCCAAGAATGTTTCTGGGACAGGCTCCAAGTCCACTGTGATGCTGTCCGGAATAAAGCAGATACTAAGGATGATGGTGAGAATGGTATTGATGTATTTTAATATAATTAGAAATGGATTACATATAGAACTAAGGATGTGTAACTTATTGGCTTGACTGTAATGTCTAAAACATGGTGCGGCTATTAAATAACAAGACTGAGCCAGTCCAGGTCAGAACAATCCTGAGACGAAATGGCAGACAATGCACTGGAAAACACGTGGGTTACCAGATGAAGAAAGCTTGACAAAGCAAGTCCAAGTTCAAGGCCATGTTTGAGTGATTTCTTTGACATTAAGGGGCTTAATTATGGAGAACTGGATTCCGATGGAGTAACAGTGAATCGACCCTTGTACAAGAATCTTCTTGAAACTTTGCGAGATAGGGTCAGTAGAAAGAGTCCTCAGCTGTGGGAAAACGAGTTTCCTCCTTTTATCAGGACGACGTGCCAGCACACAGCGCTCTCACTGAAGGAGGTTTTTGGCATATATAAACACACCGCATTACTTGACCACCCTTGCTATTCACCTGATCTAGCACCATGTTCTTTTCCCTAAAATCAAGTTCTGCACTCAAGAGAACTCGTTTCGTGTCTGCCCAGAAGTCAAGAAGAAAACGACGGAGCTTCTGAGATGACTAACGGGAGAAGACCTTCTGCACTGCTTTGATCAGCAGAAGGCCAGAATGCAGCAGTGTGTAGCTGCAGAATATACTGAAGGGCAAAGTAACTGAAAGTGTTCTTCATTAAAATTGAATAAAACAGCATCAGTCTTGGCATTTAATAGCGACACCAAATATGTGGAATATATGTATTTTAATGTCATAACCAGTTTCAATTGTTAAAAAAAAAAAAAAAAACGTGCCAACATGGTATTTAAAAACAACAACAACAGCCCACTATATAGCTAACATTCATATGATTGATAAGCTATTCCTTTTGGTGTGCAGTGACTCTGTGTCAGCTGTCAGTAGCATTGGGACAGGTTCATCCAGGAGTCGACAAGACCTCATATATGATATCCTTTTGGCAATCAGGGAAGCAGCAAGAAAAGGCACTGAGGTGACACTGATGCGGACTCATGCAAATATAGGTATCTCAACAAATGAAAAGGTGGATAGGCTAGCGAAAAAAAGCCGTTAAAAAAGAAAATATAGACATCAATATCAATCTGTCCAAGGCAGAAGGCAAGTGTATTGTCTGGAAACAAATTAACATGAAATGGCAGAAGTACTGGGAGCAGGAGAGTAAGGGGAGACATCTATTCTCATTAACTAATAGAGTGACTGAGTCAATAACCTGTAAAAGGAAGGAAAGGGTGGAAAAGGAAGGATGAAGTCACTATTTCTAGGTTGAGAATAGGTCACACTCACCTTAATAATACTCTTTTCCTTTTAGGGAAGCACCAGAATGGGCTATGCTTAGAATGTCAACAGCCAGAGACAGTACAACATGTTCTTATTGCTTGTAATAAATATATTGGGGAAAGACAAGAACTTCTTACAGAATTCAGAAAAGTGGACATGAGAAGCATATCAGTGGGAAATATCTTAGAAATGGGATCAAATGAGAAGGGAAAGTGTTGGCTTTTTAAATATCTGAAAGATACTGGGCTTGACAAGAGAATTTAATGTCATAATGGAATGATACTGGAGGTGGCAGCAATGCAACAAATTGGATGCCAGCTACCGTAAAACGACACAGAAGAAGAAGAAGAAGAAGAAGAACAACAAGCTGCCACAAGCTGCAGAAGAGCTATTCCTTTAAGCACGGGCTGCCGATATGACGCCACTTCCGGTCACGTGATCAGAGCCTTTGCCGGTTGGCGCGGAAAGTTCACGTTAGTTCATGAGCTGTCACTGTTACTTAGAAATGTCGAACTTTTTGGTATGAAGTTGGTATTTCTTTGGGGAATTATTTGTGTTATAAGCCTATATCATAGGCTTTTTTTTTTTAACCGTCCGAGACCTGTGTGGAGAAGAGTCTCGAATCTGCTGCGTGTGAATGATAATTGATGTTTCCTCAGCACGGGGTGAGCTCGTGCGCCTAACATTACCATAGAAACGTAGCTTTGGAGCTAACTTAGGCTGCTGTTATTTGGGGGTCATGTAGCATACTAGTATGTTGGGGGAGGAGGGAAAAAAACCCATCATAGATTTTTCACTTTGTTTCACTTTCAGGTGTAAATTATGAGTCCACAGAAGCAGTCGGTGGAGTCAGGAGCGTTAGAAGTGAGGTTTGTGGGAGATGATGATGTTCTGGACCACATTGTGGAGAAACATGAAGGTATGGAGAGTGAACAGATGACCTTCTGGCTTTACTTTTTAAGTTATTTATTTGTTTGTTTGTTTATTTATTTACATTTTATATACCCAGATAACCCAGTTCGTTTTTCTACTTAATTTACTTAAGCTTTATTTAACAATATTAGTCATGCTGAATGCGTACAGCCATGCTGTCCTGGGGGGTGCCCGATCTCGCCTGTTCTCGGAAGCTAAGCAGTGGCGGGCCTGGTTAGTACTTGGATGGGAGACATCCAGAGAAGGCCGGGTGCTGTACAAAGACCCACACTCTGGTGTATGCCTGTGTGCCGATCCCAAGCCCGGATAAATGGGGATGGTTGCGTCAGGAAGAGCATCCGGCGTAAAAACTCTGCCAAATCAGACGTGCGGACAAAAAGATCTGCTGTGGTGATCCCTAGTTGGGAATACACAAAATGGGAAGGAGGAGGAGTCATACTGAATGCACCATAACAGTTACCATGAACAATATTCAGAGACAGGCTTATAACAGCAATGTAAAGTAATTAAACCAGGTACAGGCATACCCTTTCCATTGTTCAGGCGTTCATTAATCTTCAGTAGTGGCTGGTTAGGGTCCAGGAGGAGCTGGCATGGGTGCAGGACGCCACACAGACATTCACATTTAGGAGAAGCATAGCCTGTTACCTTCTGTCATGTTTGTGGAAAGGATGGAGGAAACTGTAAAACGAGGGGGAGACGTGGACATGGCGAGAACATCCAGAACTAAGCACAGATATTGATGCGAGCTCAGGCTCGAACATGCTACATTCTTAACTGCTGTGCCATTCCAGGTCTTCTGTAAATAAGCACAACATGTCAGTTTTAGAGGTCATGTTATTGAATTAATACCACACTCTTGTAAACATTAGTCATTTTAGAAATGTGGTTTTCATCACTACCAACTTATCAATATCCTCACCTAAACACAGCAGTACTCAGAAATCAAATGCCTCGATATACTATAGGCTCGTATAATGTATTTGTGATGTCCACCCTATACAGTCTACCTTCACGTTATTTCTGGCACCTGATTTTTTTGAACAGAAAATGAGATTGCTGTATTGAGCATCACCTTTATGTTTCTGCTTATAGGGTCAAAAGCCTCACAGAGTTCAGTCCAATCTCTAGTAAGCCTAAAGAGCCCTAGAAAGTTATCATCATGCCCTGCTCAAGAGGAAGAGGATGAGGATGGGGTTTTTAATGAACAAAACTACGTAGAGGCACTTGGTGCTGGCATACAAGGTGAGATGTTGAAACTTTAAAGAAGTGCACTTAACACTTTTATCATAGCACCAGCTTTTATCATACACACTTTATTGGAATGTAATTTGTGTTCCTTCGTTTAGCTGAGTTGGTTGTCTGTGATTTTTTTTAAATTTTTTTTAAATTTTTTTTTTTTATGTTGTGCAGATGGAGATGAGAATGGATCAGCCACTGCAGGAGCCACGGTGTTCACTTTCCAGACTATTAAACGCTCCAATAAAATGGCACAAGTGGGTAAGTGAGGAGAGGGAAACTCCAGGTTGGTCTCAGAATGTTTTTTTTTACACTGTTTGTAAACTGACAGTCCTGATTTATGTATTGGTTTGTTTATGATGACTTGAAATTTATGACTTGAAATTTATGTTGTGAACAAAGATTGGTATTGTGGAATGAAGAGTAAAAAGAATTTAGTTTTAGACCTGTATTTACCAGGGGGGGTTAAATCACCTGTGATGAATATGGGCCCTGAAAAGTGACCTCTTGTAGATGGGTGGAGCTTTATAAGGGCGAATCATGGATTAGAGCCTGTTTAATGGAGTACTGAATACAGTGAGAAAAGGAGAGGGCCAAGCACAGATCCTTGCGGTGTGCCAATGATCATCCAATGTGAATTGGAGTCCTTGAGAGAGGTGTTTGTGTGTGGTATTTTTGGTGTTGAAAAATAAAAAAATTCAAGGTTAAATAAAACTAGCACTGAACTCAGCTTTTCATTTTTAGTTGGCAGTTTGTTAGCAAACCTGTATATCATGTATCTTATCATATCAAGGAGGATGTTATTATACGTTCCCGAATCTTCTTTTGTCACTTCAGCATCAGAGTGGGCACGGACTCCTGGAAAAAGTGTTAAGTTTAGCACTCCTGATAGTCCAGAGGAGCCTCCTAGCCCTACCCGTGCATCCAAGAGTGAGCACAAAACTTATTTTATGTTATTTTTCTCGATCATGATCATGTTCCCTGAATATGACTTTTCCCTTTAATATGCATATATTTAATGATGCTGTTGTATACTTGTCTGTTCTAGGGTTGGTGACTCAAAACAAAACTCCTCAAAAAGTAATGCCAACAACTTATTTCTTTCAGCTATATTCTAATGCATATTTTGCATTTTGTAGTTTGCTTACTATTTACTGATGATTGTCTTTTCAGGGGAAGAAAGTGCAGTTTGTTTCCACGACCCCGCACAGATTGAGAAAGAGAATATCAGGTTTGGTTCAGTCACTTAAAAGAGGCTTTGTTGAATATGGAAAAAGCTGGACTGCCAGATAAATATTTTTGAATATCCAGTTTTTTTTTTTCTTAAATAGTTTTGTTAAAATTATATATTCTAAAATTTCCAGGTGTTCCAAAACCTTTGACTGGTGTTGCATTATAATTTTCTGACAATGAGGTTTTCTTTTTGTTTCTCAGCTCCTAACCTGAAGTCAGACAGTGACAGTGATTTCTCACCCTCTAACTCTGAGGAGGAAGAGGATGAACCTGAAGATGAGGAGGAAAAAGAAGAAAAGAGTGAAGCTCAGCCAAAAACACCCAGCAAGACCTCTACAGCAGCTTCTGCGCTTTACAAGACGCCTGCCAAGAAGAGCAAGAAAGCACCCGAGGCAGGATTCCGTTGATGGTTTTTGATGAATAAGGAGTGATGTTTCTGTGATCACGCTCTTTTCATGCACCCCAAACTGTTTGTCAGAATGCTACTGTTAAACATGCTGAGTAGAAATCTGTAAACATCTGTAAATGTCTTATTCCAGCCCAGCCTGGTGGAGGAGTATTTTGAAGCGCACAGCAGCTCGAAGGTTCTCACATCGGACCGAACCCTCCAAAAACTCCAGACCCCAAAACTGGATCGGGTCAGTTCTGTTCAGCTGTCTACAATGAACCCAGTTACTAACTACTGTTACATTTATGCTATATCTATGTGTAACTGATGGAAATTTTCATTGTATCTTGTAGGAAACTCTGCTGCGGTTGCTGGATGGAAAACCATCCTGTTATACAGATGAGATCACTCAGCTGAATAAAAAACACGAGAAGAATTTCAGCAAATGGATGCTGCAGTTACAGTTGAGTTGACAATCCAGATATGTACAGTATGTGAAGATGCATTTCAAATTGTGTGTTAAGCTTGGGGTTTTTGTTTTACACTACATAGCGTTTTGATATGTAAATAACTGTGTGTGTGTGTGTGTGTGTGTGTGTGTTATTTATTTATATATA
>JAOVYU010000004.1:6939431-6949432 GCA_025674565.1 Synodontis membranacea
AGCAAGTACTTCAGTACTTTAACTTGAGTAAAAATTTGACTGCACAACTTTCACTTGTATTGGAGTAACATTTGACCCTACACTTTCTCCACCTCTGTGTGTTTAACACTTCTGTAAAAAGATTAAAGTTTTAATGTTAAAACACTATTTATTCATATTTTCATCCTAACACATGTTACACACACACTGCCTCTTTTCCACATTTCCACAATAAATCAGTAATTAATTATAAATCATTCATTTGTATGAAGATGTGTATGCTCAGTGTGCTCCTGCTCTTCTGTTGATCTTTATAAATTTCAATTTCAATTTAAACATATTAGGATTTAAAAGTTCAGTGAGGAAACATTCTTATTAAAATATAATAAAATAAAACATCTCATTAGACAGAATATTACACTAGCAGTCAAAAGTTTGGACACACCTTCTCATTCAGTGGTTTTCTTTATTTGTATTATTTTCTACATTGTAGATTAATATTGAAGACATCAAAATGATGAAGGAACACATATGGAAATATGCAATAAACAAAAAGAAACAACCAGAATATGTTTTGTATTTTAGATTCTTCAAAGTAGCCATCTTTTGCTTCGATGACAGTTTGGCACACACTTAGCTTTTTTTTCAGTCAGATTCATCAGCTATTCACCTGGAATGGTTTTCAACAGCTGCGGAGCACTTGCTGACTGCTTTGTCTTCACTCTGCGTCATCTGCGTCATCAAAGCAAAAGGTGGCTACTTCGAGAAATCTAAAATCTAAAACATATTCTGGTTTGTTTAACACTTTTGTTTATTGCATGATTCCATATGTGTTCCTTCATCATTTTGATGTCTTCAATATTAATCTACAATGTTGAAAATAATAAAAATAAAGCCAAATAAAACCATTGAATGAGAAGGTGTGTCCAAGCTTTTGACTGGTAGTATATAATATTGATATTATATACTATATTTATATTATATTATATAAAACTATATTTTTCTATACACATCACTAGGATGGGCTTTAACATACTGCTGTATGGCCTGGGCTCGAAGAAGCTTTTACTGGAGAAGTTCCGCACTACCATGCTGTCTGATTCCATGCACCTGGTGGTCAACGGCTTTTTCCCAAGCATCACCCTAAAATCGGTCAGTTTTAGCTTTAAATTACACAACTCTCTAAGAAACATTAAACAAGTTTCATTTTTGGCCTGTTTTTAAAATGGCTCACACACTGTGTATATTCAGCATTGCTAATACTGAAAATCTATAAACATTTCTAACATACTTTTAACTTTTACTTGTGTATATATACTAGTGCTACAAAAAGTAGGTTATTTTGGTTTATGTTGATTTCTCAGATTGACGTTATTGCATATCATGTGACTTGTGAAAATGTTGCACTGTTTTGACCTCATTTGAGCAAAAGCAATGATGTGCTTAGTGTTTGGTTCTGTGGTGGAACACAGTACAGCTGTGATGATTGTCACAAACTTAACAGTCTTTAAACAAAAAGGTCATTTCTAAAGGAAAAAAGAGATCAACCTATATGAAAAATGTGATGCTGTTTTCATTTTGGCTGTAGGTTTTTTTTTTTTTTTATAAATGTCACTATTGAAAAGTAGGTAATGTCATGTGCAGTTAATAACTGAGATATATTTCTCTTTATACAATATTCTTTGCAATGTATTAAGACAAATCTCAAGGTTTTGGCAACTTTTTTTTGTATTGTTTTTGTATTGTATATAGATATATACAGAAACAGAATTTATAATTGACTTTTCATTATTGCTTTAAGAAAGAAATCTTAGGAAATAAGAAGTCCTATATACTCTATAATTTCTTTTTTTTCCCCTAAGATTAGTTAGATGTCTGAATATTGATGTTTAACATTGTACAAAATATTTCTCTCACATTTTGTCGTTCCACTTTGACAGATCTTAAATGCCATCACCAGTGAGATGCTGGAGCATGATGGGAGTTTTCGTACCCCAATGGACCAAATAGACTTCATTGCGAAAACCCTTAAAAAAGGTTCTAAGTCAAATGTACATTGTATATAAATTTACATGATGGCATTAATCCTCAGTCCTTCACTGGTAAACTGTCATGATGCTGATTGATGTTTGATCTTTTTTTTTTTGTGTGTGTGTTCTTACAAGACCTGGACAACCACATCTACCTGATCATCCACAACATTGATGGCCCCATGCTGCGTGGTGAGAAGAACCAGCAGGCCCTGGGGCAGCTGGCCTCCATTCCCAACGTACATCTGCTGGCTTCCATAGATCACATCAATGCTCCTCTTGGTCTGTTATTAAGAATTATTTGTACTGTGTCCGTTATCACAACTTTTTATAGTGATTTTATGTCTTTGATATTTAAACACTTATTTACCAGTTCAGTGGTGTATCTGAGATATTCACTGTTACCTTGGCTGCGTTGTTGTCGTTCAGTGTGGGACCACTCGAAGATGTGTATGTTTAACTGGCTGTGGTACGAGACCACTACCTTCCTGCCATACACAGAAGAGACGTCATACGAGAACTCTCTCCTGGTTCAGCAGACGGGGGCGTTGGCTCTTAGCTCGCTCACGCATGTCCTGCGCAGTCTCACACCAAACGCCAGGTACATGACCAGACACACACACACACACACACACACCTATGCCTAACACCACACATGGTTATATCAAAATCAAGCAAACATGCAGGCTTACTTTGCGTTCTTACTTGCAAATTACAAGTCAGTGATGATTCCCCCAGTTTGTTTCTTCATGAGTATTAACCATAGGCGTGGCCTTGTCATTGTAGGTTTTTATTTTTTAACTAGCTGATAACCCAGGGGCTCCACTCACTGAGTGTAAGGGGAAAAAAATAAAATGCAGTATTTATAAATGACTGGCACGTCGTGACAGAACTGATAAAAACTAATAGCTAATAGCTTATCTGAAAATGGACCTTAACCAATAAATAGGTTAAAACATGTGTCTTGACAAATCCTTTATAAACAATTGACAAATACATAGTAGTACATATAATAACATATCACGGATACATACATATTTATTAAAGTATCAAAGTTTTCTTAAATAATGACTTACCAAAGAGGTAAGTATTTATATAAGTAACAAACCGGAAAGCCGATATTACAATGGTGTCCACAAACGAAGCGATTATTCACCGGCACCTACATCGTTTTCATGTAAAATGTAAGTGCCAGTTACGCGCTGACCTTTGTTCAATATCAGGAAAATAAGCGCCAGTGATGCCGTTTCCGGTCATATGGTCTGTGGTCATACGTAATTTCTGTTTCAAACACAAAAAGAATTTTATATACAGTATATAGATAAGAAATGATGGTATTCACATGAAGATACTGTCCATCCATTACATAATCACGGTGACATTTAAAGGTTAAGTAGTATAATACACCAAAATACATGTGTTTATAGATCGTTATTCTGTGTTGCATGTAAAACACAGTTAAAGAACTAAACGCTGGTAGGAACTGAAGTTGTGAGAATAGGGAATTGCTTCGATTTCGAACAATTTCCAGAAGCTTATCGTTTGCATTTGTTGCTTTCTCATCATAACTAATTTGCATAAAATTGAGAAAATCTCAGTTTGGACATCATGTTGCCAGAAACACCATTCTATTTATATTACTTATTTAGTTAGTTCATTATTTCTTTCACAAGAATCAGTTTTGGTCTCAAAAGATGATCCTGTGTGCTCTATTCACAGAGGGATCTTCAGACTGCTGGCTGAATTCCAGCTGGAGAACAAAGATAATCCTTCATATACGGGTAAAACAATGGGTTTTACACTAATTTAGAATTTACTTCATTTTTGGAACAATATCTCAAATGATCTGTAACAGTATATTTTTTCCTTTGCTTTGCTAACTGGACTTTTCATGTTTCTGTTATGATTTGTGTTCAGGTTTGTCTTTCCAAGATTTTTATCAGCGTTGTCGTGAATCCTTCCTGGTGAACAGTGACATCACGCTGAGGACTCAGCTGACGGAGTTCAGGGATCACAAGCTGATCCGCACCAAGAAGGTAAATCAGTACACCTACATGGAAATTTATTGACCCAGAGCAGAGAATGTGCATGGGTGTCTATAGTTGCAAGAACTCGCATGCAAGTTAAATGTATATTTTCTAGTCACCACTGAAACAGTAGATGGCACTTTAAGTAAGGGATAACAGCCTTTGAGGTGTCCCGTTATACAGAATTAATAAACAAAGCATAGTGGAGTTTCCCCTGCCAAGTAAAACACACGGACACAAAAGGAGTAATTTTATTTTGTGGTATATTATTGTCATGAACAGCTAACTTGGGGTGGACAGTCTAGCTGGTCTGGTCGTTATGATTATGCTGCCAGTCAACGGATAATTTACTAGGGTTGTTCTACCATTCAGAAGATGCCCACGCATTGATATGGAACGGTGATTAAAACTCTTTCCAACTGATCTACTTTATAGGTGTCAGGTTATACAAAATTATTAGAAATTTAGCCAGCCAATCAGAAAAGCGTATTTCTCATCTCCGGGGTATAATAATTAATACAATACATTAAAGGGGTCTTCTTTTCTTTTAAATTAATGTATGAATATTTTCTTTGCAGGGAGCTGATGGAATAGAGTACCTTCTGATCCCTGTGGATGCAGGAACTCTTACAGACTTCCTAGAGAAAGATGATGTTGAGTAATCGGGGCAGGAGAAGCGAGTACTGTTTTGATGACTGGCCGCCTATCTTTGGGCACTGTTTACCATTTCTGTTCTGATTACTGTGGATAGGCAGCAGTAAGCTCGCACAGATCGTCATACTGTATGCTGTGTAGTTCTGGTTTCCGTAGGACGAAACCAGATGTGATGCAGACTTCATGCATGGTAGAAGTCCAACTGAAATGGCTCAGATCTCAAGTACTTCGAATATTGAAACTTAATTGTGGACACTTTTTGTAAACAATATGTATTGTGTATAAATATGTAATAAATATGACGCATTGCAATTTATTTACTTATAAAAATATGTTCAGTAAATATACATTTATATTCACAGGGTTATTTCTACAATATAATAATAGACATGAACAAGTAACTTGGAAACAATCAGATGCTCAACAGATACTAATGCAATATTATAAATATCTAAACGTGTTTAAACAAGACAGCGAAAAGAAATTCTAAAATAACAGCAGGAAGAGCAATGCAGCCACAAGCCACGATTCCTTTTTGTTATACTGATGATACCTATAAAAAGTAGTAGAGTTTACTGATTTAAGACATTTAATTTTTTCATGTATTTTTCACCCGTGCTGTATCTGTTGCTGAGCAGGAGTTTTTTTCAGTCTGACAACAAGCATCAAGGTTGATGTTTACATATCAAAAAGCTATTTTATCTTGCTGGTTGTTCTGCATGCAGTAGTAATTTGCTTATATTCAGCGCTGAACAACTGGTATTTTAGCTTTTGTTCTGCTGCAAGCTCGGAGTCTGTTCTCTGTGGCACACTGAACAGTTTTCAGCTCCTCCATGTCTAGGTCCTTCAGCAGGAGCAGCACAGCTTCCAGAGTGTGACTCTAGACACACACAGGGATGTTTGAAACTACAATGAAATCATTAATGCAAATAATACATGTCGATTATGAGTCGGTTCTAATACTACACAAGGATATAATGTTAAATGGAGACTGACCTTTTTCTTTAGGGAGGCCCCTGCTCCTCGTGAAGATGAAAATTTATCTCTAGACAGTGGCTTCATCCCGAGCTGTGCATGGATTTTACTGAGAACAAAACGAAAACATGACTCAATGAACCTCAAAATTTTTCACTAGTTATCTCGCAGCAAATTAACCTGAGCCTCATCTAAACGAAGCCAATTGTGTGGCAGCAAGGTAATGCCTAAAATCCTGGCCAGCAGTTTTGAGTAATGATCATATCAACCATTAGACTCTGGGTGGTTCAAGTGATCTCGATGATTTTGACCATGGGGTGATTGTTGGTCGCAAGCAGGCTGGTTTGAGTACTTCAATAACTGCGGATCTCCTGGGATTTTCACACACCAGTCATTAGATTTTACTCAAAATGGTGCAATAGAGGAAAAAACATCCAGTGAGTGACTGTTCTTTAAACATAAATGCCTTGTTGAGTGAGGTCAATGGAGAATGGCCAGACTGGTTCAAGCTGACAGAAAGCCTATAGTAACTCAGGTACCCACTGTGTACAGTTGTGGTGAGCAGAAAAGCATCTCAGAATGAACAGCACATCAAATCTTGAGGCGGGTGGCCTACAACAGCAGTTCCACTGCTGTCAGCCAAGAACAGACAGCTGAGGCTGCAGAACATACAGGCTCACCAAAACTGGACAGCTGAAGACTGCAAAAATGTAGCCTGGTCTGATGAATCTCGATTTGTGCTGAGGCACACAGATGGTGGGGTCAGAATGTGGCACCAAGAGCATGAATCTATGGACCCAGCCTGCCTTGTGTCAACAGTCCAGGCTGATGGAGGTGGTGTAATGGTGTGAGGAACGTTTTCCTGGTACACTTTTAGCCCGTTAATACCATTCATCGCATCACTTTCACAGCCTACATGAGTATTGTTGCTGACTGTGTGAATGGACAAAATTTACCCATCTTCTAATGGCTACTTCTAGCATGTTCATGCACCGTATCACAAAGCAAAAGTTGATTCATTGTGGCCTTCCCAATCACTGGATCGGAGTCCAAAAGGACATCTTTGGGATGTGGTTGAACAGGAGATTCACAACATGAATGTGCCCCTGAAAAATCTTCAGGAACTGCATGAAACAATCTTGGCTTTACTTTCTAAGGAACATGGGACCTCTGTTGTATCAGGTAAACACTGACCTGCATTTATAGAACAGGAAGTTAAGATCAGGAACTTCTGAGGCAGGTCATAGAATAAAAGGATGAATTATGATTTTTTTTTGTAGGTCCCAGCAATTGTATTACAAAGGCCAATATGGTGCTAAACTATAATATATATATGTGTGTGTGTGTGTGTGTGTGCGTGTGTGTATCTTTGCTGGAACATCAGTGAATGAAACGGAGATCCAAGTCCTTGTTGGTATAGGCATGGAACTATCCATGTACATCAAAAAGAAGAAAACAGGTTTAATTGAACAGGCTACTGAACAGGCTACTACTATCACCATTAGCTTTCGTTTCTCATCTGTTCCACTATTGTTGCACAATCTGGAGTTTGAATTTTTACTTTTCCTTAAAGTTGCTGGACAGACAAATAAGTAGCCTACATAACCTCATCTTGAACGGTCCAAAGACGAACCAAAAATCGGTACCAACTCACTTGGACTCCTCCAAACTGTAATTGAAAGGGTTGTACTCGGAGTCTGCCTCTGTGAGGCCATTGGTAGAACAAGCAGACGTAGGACCTGAAGGTGTGATCCCTTCCTCGCCTTCTTCCAAAGCAAGTGCAAGCTCTTCTTCAGTCACAACTAATCAAAAAGAGGTGCCAAAAAAAGAGGTAAGGGAACAGTCATCAACTTCATCACTACCAGTACAGTAACTTAGTTGTTCTTATTTATAATATGGTGCTAAACTATAATATATGTATCTATATGTGTATCTTTGCTGGAACATCAGTGAATGAAACGGCGATCCAAGTCCTTGTTGGTATAGGAATGGAACTATCCATGTACATCAAAAAGAAGAAAACAGGTTTAATTGAACACGCTACTACTATCACCATTAGCTTTCGTTTCTCATCTGTCGCACTACTGTTCCACAATCTGGAGTTTGAATTTTTACTTTTCCTTAAAGTTAGTTGTTCTTATTTCTCGTTCAGACAGCGCTTAGGGAAGAGATTAATCATGATGTCTTATGTTAATGAAAATGACAATGGTGTTGTTATGTCGGTACCTTTTTTCCATCTACATGATGCTGAAGTTTATAAAAAATTTTTATTAAAAAATAAAAATAAAAAAACTTGAAGCTATATATAAAAAAAAACAAAACAAAAAAAAAACCATGATGTCAAAATAGGTGCATTGATCAAAAATGGACAAAGACAAAAGAAGTGCAGGAAAGATATGAGCATGGCATCACTCATCTGGAGCATGTTTTAGATTTTTAGACATTGCTTCACTCTTACCCACCCTGGTTGTCAAGTTTTTGCAGACCAGGCAGGTTCCTCAGCACGGTCAACCGGTACTTCACCGGGTCTGTGTCACAGCACGGGTTCTCTGCCAGCCACAGAACTTTGAGACAAGTGAGGTTTTTAAGATGGCTCAGCTCCGAGAGGCTCTGGATGTTGTTCCGTCTCAGGCAGAGCTCGGTCAGATGTTGACAGTTGGCAATGTGCTCCAGAGAAGATATGTTATTGGCACTGAGAAAGAGCAATGACCATTCAAAAACTGAAATACATATCAACGTATGAGATAAAGAGATGAGTATGCAGAAGATTATTCTCTATTACAGTACTATACAAACAACAACAATGCTACAGCAATCCTACCTTAAGGTTAAGACTTCAACATTGGGAATTTCACTGAATATTGAGATCTGAGGATACATACAATCACAAAATCATTTCAGTAAGCAATAATGAACAAAACCAAATATTATAACAATGGAAATTATACTTACATCTGTCAGGTTGCTGCCCCTACAACACAGAAATACAATTTTGAGAAAATGTATTCTTAGCTCTAAGGTACGGAAAAGAAAAGAAAAGAAAAATGCACCCTACACCACGTGTGTGGAACAACTGCTTCCGTGGCACAGCCAAAATGACTTTCACTAAATAAAGCACAATTTAGGTCTTATCTTTAGACTGGATGTTGATGCTAAACTCACTTATCCTGTAAGCTAGCCTGTGTTAGCTAGTGAAGTTAATACAGACTAGGTAAATCAAGCACAACGTACCAGCAATTCAACTTTTTTACGCTTTCAAGGTCCGCCACTTTCGCCCGTAAGAGAACAAGCTTCCGAGTTAATTTCATTTTTCGAGCCGCACCGTCTCAGCTCAAATATGTCTACTGTACATAAATCCTAAAGACAATCTAGCTTGCTTGGTAGCCATCACGTCACTTAGCGTTACTTCCAAACAAGCGACACTGCGCATGCCCCTGAACTCCCGGCTGCAATACCAAAAGAAGACCACCAGAGGGAGACATTTCATAACATTCGTGTAATCGGCAAAACCTGTAACGCCTTTTAACGATCCACTGGAGTTCATTAAATTGACATATCACACACGTTAATGTGTCATAGCTTAAAAAACGGCAACTAGTACAGCACAATATTTCTGGCCACTTGAAGTACTCTACAGCTTGCTTTTAATAAAGCCATCGAGTCACTGAACGTTAACAAATAATCGACGCTGCAGGCGCGCCCGGTCTCCCCGGTTGCAATACAAAACGAACCGCTAGAGGGAGACATTTCACACGCGCTTTTTTTTGTGTCGCGGCTTAAAACTAGGGCGACTAATAGCTACAGCGCGTCTTGCGTCAATGGATCCTTTTTGGCTGTGCATTTAAGCGAGTGCAAATTAAAAATGCATGACCTTCCACGTCTTTCTAATGATTGCACTTTGTGCTGTTTCACTAAAATAAAGGTTAATTGCATAAACAGTCCCAGAAAGAGCTCGGAGTATGTGTGTTTGTCGATAAGAGGCTCGCTGAGTAAATACAGTGCACGAGCAACTGGTTTATATAATACACGCAATTGTGAATATTATGCAACTTTCTGCAGAATTTATCATTAATAAGTGTGTGTGCTTATGACTACCCCGACTGACCCAGATACTGTGATTATCTCCTCCTACCAGGGAAATAATACTGATATTCAGGTTTGCATTTAGTAAACAATTTTATATTTAGATGCATTGCATAAAATGCATCTACAGAATATATTTCCTTTTTATTATTATTATTATTATTATTATTATTATTATTATTATTATTATTATTATTATTATACATTACACCGTGCACTGAAAGGGGGGGGGGGGGGGAAAAAAAAAAAACTC
>JAOVYU010000004.1:6957144-6967147 GCA_025674565.1 Synodontis membranacea
CCGATCTTATATATAAAAGTTTAACAAAGAACATAAAGTTGACAGGTGACCTTTTTCTGTAAGGAGGTGTTTAAGAGTTAAGGAAGGAGTCTCCAGTGTTAGTGTCTATTAGGGTCAGTAAGTTCATCACCATGGGAAAGCGTTGAGAGCATTGTTAATCGTCACGAGAGAGAAAGAGGCTAGTGAGGGATTGACTGTTTACTGTTTTTATAAATCATCTAACAGTAAACTTTGCCTGATGTCAAATGTGAAAATAAAATGGTTAAAAAGCGTAGCGTCATTCGGTAATAAATGCTTATTTTTAACTCGAGTGTGTCTTTTCGTAGGAGCATGATGTGCTTTGCTCTAGTAATCAGCAGTGTCTGCAGTGCAAAAGCACACCCTGTTGTGTCTTTCCTCCCTAACAGTAACTGTGCACTGTAGTTTTCCAGTCGTCGGTATCTAAAAAGATGATTTTAAAAAGTGGTTTGATGAACGTAAGGGCTCTTGAGTGACGTAGATACGTTAAACACAAAATGGACAAGAGTCACACTTAACTCTGCTAATAGTGCAGCTGTTAACATGACTGAGGTTTAATATGCCGTTGCTTTTCATTTTTCTGTTTCTTTACTCCTGTCTGCAGGCCAAGCGCACCAAGAAGGTGGGAATTGTAGGGAAGTACGGTACCCGTTATGGTGCCTCGCTCAGGAAGATGGTGAAAAAGATTGAGATCAGCCAGCATGCCAAGTACACCTGCTCCTTCTGTGGCAAGGTGAGTGACTAAAGAGGACTCCTGAAATAATGCCCTGGCTGGTCTATGAGCTCAAAGGTTACTACTTGCAAGATTGAAGTCATAATTGCATTAATTAATTAATTTATTTATTTCTTTTTTAAAACCCCCTCTCAAGTGGGTTATGTTTTCAGTGCCGTCTGTCTGTAAGCAGGATTGTGCAAAACCTGCTGTACAGATTTTCTTGAAACGCGGCGTGGCATAGCCCAAGGATTGACCTATTTAAAATGGATCGGAGTCATGTGGTTGAGTTTACGAATTTAGGTTTGATTTCACTAACATTGCAAGATGGTCTTGGTGGAAGTCTGTGCTCAGCAATGCTATACATTTTAAAATCAAGTGGATGCCCATAAAGTTAAGGAGAATATAGCCAGTATGGGAGTACAATTACATGGAAATATTTTCAGCCATAAAGTGGTTGCAGTTGCGTATTAGAGTTGACTGTTGTCTTGGTGGAGGATGTGTTCTCTTAGTGCCGTTCTAGTTTTTTTCTCTTTTTAAAAATTATTTATTATATATTTTTTCATTATTATTATTGACACCTATAGCTTATAAAGTTTAAACTAGATTTGCCTAGAAGGTACAACACAACAATATTTTGCTGATATTTTTGACTGGTCTTGAAGGCAGCATTAGTGGACAAGCAAGAAGTAGGTATGATGGTTGTGTGCTTCATGGCATTTTTTTGGTTTGTGGTTGGTCAATATTGGGCACTATGGCAACAAAAACCTCAGTGCAGACTCAATACTGATCTAGGGTTATTAGCCAGTATTGTCTACTATACGGTACTCTGCTGCAGAGCAGCACATCACTAGCTGGAAAGCATCACAGTTAACCTTTTCTTGAATGTTATGGAGTAACACAAAAGGTTAAATCTAGGGGTAAAAACATCTTTTAAAGATTCTTTTTCATTTTTTTAAAAGAAGGGAGGGGTAAGAGCAAGAGCCCTTGATGTATTCAGAGGTGCTGAAAGCTGACATGCTGCTTTGATCAATTAAAGCCACGAAATGGTTAACGGCTAAAAAATTATACACCAAAACAATTAGTGTTGGGTCTTGCATGTTCTTTCATGTCCACTCAAAACAGAAAATGTCAAATGATTGTACATGTACTAATCAGGCACCTGATTTAAATATGAGCTAAAAAGATGCACAGATGCATTCTCCAATGCTTGCAATCCTTTAATGTCCAAACTTTGCCATTTTATCTGGACAGTTTTTAGGTCCTCAGTTGATGACAATGTGCAATAAGTCCGCCCACGATGTGCTAGATTGTTTAACCAGTCTTTTTTCCAAGGTTCTCATTTTTGTCATACACTACCATCTTAAACAGGAGTACAGAACTACAGGCACATGAAATTTGTATATATTTGGTCCTTTTAAAAATATTTTTTCCATTTTTACTTAATGCTTGATGTAACACTTACATCAAGCCTTATTTACCATGCACAGCTTATGATATGCAGTATTTACAGCATGGTTGTTGTGTGCCTTTGTAATATTTTAGTATGTAGTGCAATACAAAGGCAAAAATCAAGTTGAACATTTGTGGTATCTATTGCTTAATGTAACTTGCTGTAATCCAAAGATGCACACCAGGAATATACAGCATTAATAATGTGTGGTGTACATTACAGACCAAGATGAAGAGACGAGCTGTTGGCATCTGGCACTGTGGGTCCTGCATGAAAACTGTTGCTGGAGGTGCCTGGACATACAAGTAAGAATGTGCTTTTGTTTCTCATGAAATGTGATTTATAGAATTTTAACAATAAAAGTTGTTGCCTTTTGATTAAACCATTTATACTTCTCTTCCACAGCACAACGTCTGCTGTCACAGTCAAGTCTGCCATCAAGAGACTGAAGGAGATGAAGGACCAGTAAACTGGGACTTTGTTTTTGTACAGATTAAAAATACCTTGTCTCGGACTCTGCATTTTCATTGTGGTTCATTGGAACATCCCACAATAAATTTGTCTTGAGCGGGATTTTGCTTCAGACTCGTTTGTTCTGTATTCCAGTCACCAAGGCCATCTAGAACAATGTGTATATTAAAAGAAAATCAGAAGTCCCTAGTGGGTAGTTAGAAATTATTACAATATTTACAATTATTGCAATAATAATTACGTACACAAACATGAAATAAGTGGAAGGTGTTGGCAAAAAAAAAATGCATATAAATGTATAATCTGAAATAATTACAATTTAAAGTACAAGGTTAAATGTATGTACAGTAATGGTATACATTTATTAATTGTTCATGCATGTTCTACTAAACAAAAGACTTCATAGGAAATAATTGTGTACCAATGGGATAACTATTTTACTTTCCCATAAGTATTACAGTGAACTGTGACAGTTGCAGTGTAATGTCAGGATAAAAACTTTTAAGAATGCAGCATTAGGTTTACAGATGGAACTAATGCAATTACCCACTGCAGACAATTACATTAAAATGAAATATATACAAATCCTGTGTGTGTGTGTGTGTGTGGGGGGGGGGTTAGTTAGTGCCTTTTGGAGTTTAATTCTGAAACTATATTCTAAATCTTGAATTTAGACAGTGAATATCTATATAGGGAGGCATGGTGGTGCGGTGGGTTGCAGTACTGCTTCAGCTCCAGGGTCTCTGATATGATCCTGGGCTCGGGTTACTATCAGTGTGGAGTGATTCCCATATTCACATGTTTTTCTTCAGGGTTCTGTATTTCCTTGCTGATAAATGGATACGATTGGTAAATCTGTCCTTAGGCGTGAATGCGTGTGTATGTGCATCGAACCCTGACCAGGATGAAGAAATTACTGATCGTATACAAATTAACAAACACTTTATTGTATTAACAAGATGCTCAATCCAGCACTAATCTCACTGTACACATCACATACTGTATCTTACACTAGACTAGACTTCCATATGGGGCAAAGGCAATTCATTTATTTACGACTGAACAGCAGCAGTTTCAGAGCTGTTTCATTAAAGACAGAATAAAGTGCTAGATTTAGATTAGACAGGTGATCCAAAGATGTTAAGGAGAATATATATATATTCAGGACTGGTAGCCTGAAACTCCTACTGCTGCCTCTGAACTTAAATGATCAAAAAAAATGAAAGAGAGAGAAGAATTTAAAGCAAAAAAAACAACAACATGATAAACAGAATATTAGTGTACAGAAAAGGAGTGTTAAGTCACAGGACCGCATTACACGTTTTGCTTTAGTTAAATCGCTAAGAATTTCGCATTAAAAAATAACAATCTAAATTGAATGGTTTAACATCGTCTCATGTTTTGTTCGTCATTCGCCGCCATACACGATGATGTCGCAGGCTTAGTGCGTCACTTCCGCGACGCACGCGGGAATTCTTTTTTTTCTTCCGGCTAGTCCGTGTTTGGAGCTGACTAGCACGCTTTATAACACAGTATATTCATTTATTATTAGATATCAGCTTTGGTTCACAGTCATGGCGGCGGCTCCTGTAAGTGGAAGGAAGCGCATCCTGAAGGAAGAAGATATGACCAAAGTGGAGTTTGAGACCAGTGAAGAGGTCGATGTTACTCCGACTTTTGATACGATGGGCCTGCGGGAGGACCTGCTCCGGGGGATCTACGCTTACGGTACAGTCCGAGGACTGGGGCCTGCTCCGGGGCTAACTAACCTGTCTTTGTTCTGAACAAACCGCTGGATTTTTTTTTTTTTTAAATTACTGTAGTGGAACGCTTGGGTTAATTTTAAGGAGGGGTATCTAGCTGGAATTCGTTTTTTTTTATTCTTTGTTTACTGTTTGAAATCCGTGCTTTTGCTAGTTGGGTAGTTAGCATGAAGCTAAGATGGCGTATTCCTTTCCTCACCCGTATTCAGTCAACTGTCGGTTAATTACACACCTAGCCAGAAATGTAGGTGTGTTAAAAAACAACAACAACAAAAAAAAAACTAGTAACGACATTAGCTTTGTTTTGGACCGTTACACATCACTGTTAAAGCAGCAGCTAACGTTACTGTGTGTGTGCGCGTGAGCGCCCGTTCTTAAATTTCTTAAATTAGCATCTGCACTTTTCATATAGCAGAGGTGTGGACTCGAGTCACAATTTTGATGACTTTGAAGTCGACTCGGGACTGGAGCGAAAAGACATGAGACCAACTTGTGACTTGCAAAACAATGACTTGGTCCCACCTCTGTAATTTATCATTGTGTTCATTGTCTCTGATTAGCATGAACAGGTTCTACTGACATATTTTACTTTTATTTGTTTTATTGTATTCGATGTCTGTCATAACGTTGCACTCGTGCTTTTGAGATGTAACCTAAAAATGCAAACCTCTGCTTTTTTTGTTCAGGTTTTGAAAAACCATCAGCTATCCAGCAAAGAGCCATTAAGCAGATTATAAAAGGGAGAGATGTCATCGCTCAGTGAGTTTTTCACTTTATTTTCAACTCTAATGCTGTTGTTTTGTGTCCTCTTTGCTATGTTTTGCAGGTTCTGAAATAAGAAAGAATGGTTTCTACACTTCATATGGGTTAAACACATACTTGATTGCAAAAGTTAGCGTCCCACGCTGGGTGTGGGGAATGTATATGAGCTTTACCTGTATATCCCCTCGTCCTTTATTGATGTTTACCATTTAAACACGAGACAGCACATGAGTAGCAGCATTTTTTTTTAAACTCCCATTTTCATTCTAGTTAATTTATGTAAAATGTTACAAACAGCCCCAAACTCTCAGACTGTTAGCTGTGAGAAGTCATGTGAAATGAAAAGACTATTTACAAAAAAAACACATCAAGGGCTTTAAAAGATGTTAAATAGCCCCATAAAGTATACTATAAAGAACAGTAAAACAGTCATTTACATTTAGAAATAAAGAAACACAAATGGTGAGCTAAAACTCTTGAATAAATGCTGAAGAGATTCACAAACATGAAAGAGACTTTAAAAGATTCTTAGAGGCAACTGGAATAAATGTCTACATTTATAGCACATTAAGAAATATAGTTTGGTGAGTTTTACTATTAATATCTAAATGCACATTTATTTTTCGGCGATTTTGTTGCTTGTTATATTTTATATTAAATGTCTTAATTGTCTTATAGGAGTACTTTTTAATTAAGTGGATGCAAACTTCTGCATGCAACTGCAAGTCTGCTTCATCTCAAGCATCTGATTTTGTTTTCTTTGTTTGTTTCCCCCCCTCACAGGTCACAATCTGGTACTGGTAAAACAGCCACGTTTTGTGTATCAGTGCTGCAGTGTCTGGACATTCAGGTAGTTAAACACAACGCCCCGCTTTACTGTAGTCTTCCACTTAAGTGACGCTCAGAAGCACTGTTTTATCTGTTGCTCACTTTGTATTCTCCCTTATGAATAGGTGCGTGAGACCCAGGCGCTGATTTTGGCACCAACCAGAGAGTTAGCTGGGCAAATTCAAAAGGTAAATAGATTAAAATCTATTCATTGTTATCGTTATGTATCAGAACAGATGTCTCGTACACCAGAGTGTTTCCTCATACAGTGTTGTTTAATATGGATCCTGTTCTAAAGGTTCTCCTTGCTCTGGGTGACTACATGAATGTCCAGTGCCATGCCTGTATCGGGGGCACGAACGTGGGTGAGGACATCAGGAAGCTCGACTACGGTCAGCATGTTGTAGCAGGAACCCCCGGCAGAGTGTTTGGTAATTGTGCTTCTCTTTATTGTAGTATTAAGTGCTTTTGATGTGGTTTGAGTCAAGGTGGTGAGTATGAATATTTTCACTTTCTCATGTAGACATGATCCGTAGAAGAAGTCTGAGGACACGTGCCATCAAGATGCTGGTTCTGGATGAAGCTGATGAAATGCTTAACAAAGGTAGAAATTGTTTCAGACAGAAGAAGCTGTTTGTCAGATGATCCATCTGAGCAGAACCACTGATTTTGTCTAATCTTTTGGGCAGGTTTTAAGGAGCAGATTTATGACGTGTACCGATACCTGCCTCCTGCTACCCAGGTGGTTCTGATTAGTGCCACCCTGCCGCATGAGATCCTGGAGATGACCAACAAATTCATGACGGACCCCATCCGCATCCTGGTCAAGCGGTAAGGAGGAGTATAGTACTTACCAGTAGGCCTAAGATATAGGCATGATTCCATACAGAAGCTGAATAACATATGCAGCATAATTGCTTGTCATTCTCTTCTGTCGCTCCTCTTTAATCGGTGTCCTTAAAGCCATTGATTCCATTGTTTATAGTCCAGAGCATTCACTACTGAATGTGAAAAATCTTCTGATGCTTAGTGCATCAGTAAAAAAAAAAAAGTTAATGCGTGGTGTTCCAGTACTTTAACCTGGGCAGCATGAAGATATGATATTGTGATAAAATTGTCAGTTTGTTTTTCTGAGATTTTGTGGATATCATGATGTTTCTTTATTAAACATAACATTTAAATAAAAATAAATGTTAACACAAACTAACTGGAAGCAGTTTGTCTTTAAAAAAAAATTATAATGAGATACAAGATTTATAGGATATGAGTTATAAGATTTTTTCCCCCTAATTTTTTTCCACTTTCTCTCTGAGTATGTCTTGTAAAAAAAATCTTTTTTTTTTTTTAAATATAAAAAAAGTCTGTTCATTTTAACACTACAAGCAATTTTTGAGCAAATATGTATATCATGATGCATATTTTGTATTGATGGACTGCTTTCATGAGTTGTTAAGTTGCTTTATTTGTATCCTTATTTACTTTTTTTATTTGAGAGGAATACATTTTAATTTGACGTTCCTGTTTACAGTGATGAGTTGACGCTGGAGGGCATTAAGCAGTTCTTCGTGGCTGTGGAGAGAGAAGAGTGGAAGTTCGATACACTGTGCGATCTCTATGACACGCTGACCATCACGCAAGCAGTCATCTTCTGCAACACCAAGCGAAAGGTCAGGACTGCATTCCCACACACTAAAGCATTCATAAACATAATGCTGTGCTCACACCAGTGGCCTTGCGCAACTCACACTGTTGGTTATTCATGGGCAGTTATTAATAACAAATTGAGTGTTTTCATATTTTACTGGTAGGACCACAAAATTATATGTTTGAAAAGATACCCAATAGCTTGCAGAATCTATGCCAATCATCACAAATGTAACATTTAGAGCTAAATAAAAAAAAAAAAAATCTAAATGGCTTGTATATACAATGAATCTGTGCAATGCATGACTTGGCATCTAGTGTCAAAATGTCTCGCATGCCTTAATGAATTTTGCTCTTCAGAATTTCTGTCACCTACTTGATGGGTTAAAATTCTTTGATTTAGTTAAATAGGAAGTAAAAAACACTGGCCCTAGTCTGTTTTGGGTAAATCATAAAGATTAAAGCCGATAGCAAAACTGGTATAGGATCTGTGAGTAGGAACGAGTGTGCCATGGACCCAAAAAACACAGATCATGTTTCTTGTACCCCTTTTCCACCAGGGTGTTTTGAGGGCAGGTTCTTAGCCAGTGCCAAATCTCGAACCAGTCCTTCATATTTCTATAGCCAAAGAACTGCTTCTTGGCCATAAAAACTGGTTTGAGAATGGCATCAACACTTACATCAGGAGATGGGGGCCAAAAAGGATGACCGACAAGACCAGCTAAAACTTTGACCATCATTAAAAAAAAAAAAAAAAAAAAAAAAAAAAAAAGAGCTAGTGAGTGTCTAGTCTACAGAAGCCAAAAACTAAAAAAAGAGACAATGTGGTGTCACCGTGCAGTGTTAGTGTGGCTGGGAAAGCAGAGGCCTTTACAGACATGTCCAGTGATCTAATAATGTGACTCTCTATTGTCTCAAACCCATGGAAAAGCGAACTTGTTCTAGAAAGTTCACAGGTTGAGGCACCTCTGAATCAGCACTAGGACCTAGTTTGTATTTCAGGGGTAACAGGGAGAGGGAACCATCCCAAACTCATTGGCAGTTGCCACATTGCTAAGCGTCATGTTTAATCCTTATTCCTACAATGATTACATGTCTGTTTTGCTTCTTTGTAGGTGGACTGGCTGACTGAGAAGATGAGGGAGGCAAATTTCACTGTGTCCTCTATGCATGGAGACATGCCACAGAAAGAGAGAGAGTCCATTATGAAGGAGTTCCGATCTGGAGCCAGGTAATTCATCAGCCCAAGCTTATAATTTCCCTTTCAAATTTATGCGTCTCTTCTATCATGACGTAAGAACAAATGCGTACGTATGATGGCCATTATTGATTTTTTTTTTCTCTATTGAAGTATTTCCTCCTGTTTTTAATTGAAATTTAATACCCCCCTCACAAAATTTCTTCATTTGTTATGGTATAATGGTCTTTTTTTCTAAACACCACAAGAGGCCTAAAATGTCTGATTGTATGTTTTTTGGTCCCTCTTTAAGATGAACAAGAGTTAATTGTAGTTGAGGGCAGGGCTAGGTTTGCACTGTTGGAATACCATGCGTAATTATATGGAACGGTCCAGAAAAAATGAAAATGTACAAAATGGAAGTATGGAATGATGAGCAGACATCATTTAGATAGTCAACTAAATGATCAGAGAAGTTAAATGTTTCTCCATAGCATTGTGCTGCAGTGCTGATTCAGTTGTTGAAAAATATAAAAGAAAATGGACTACAGTCTCACGTTCCTTTGGTTTAGTTGTTTTTGAATATATGCGGTGTAGAAAATGGGTATATTTTGATAAAATTTTGGTATTTGTGTTGTGGTAGCCGAGTGCTGATCTCTACAGACGTGTGGGCCAGGGGGTTGGATGTGCCACAGGTTTCTCTCATCATCAACTACGACCTTCCCAACAACAGAGAGTTGTACATCCACAGGTAATGAAATCCAGGATTAATCCACTGTACAGTGAGCCCATGCTGCTCTTCTGCTTCTATAAGAGCAGCTCTGACAGTATTTCCCATCGTAGTTTGTCAGTGTTCTCCTTTTACGTTATCATCTCTACAGTAGCATACAATTAGATATTGAGTACAGGACTCAAGTCAGTCATGCATTATGTAATGTGAAAATTGGAGTGTGAGCCTGGAGTGTAACGGGTGTTTCTGTCTCTGCAGAATTGGACGATCAGGTCGTTATGGCCGTAAGGGTGTGGCAATCAACTTTGTGAAGAACGATGACATCCGCATCCTCCGTGATATCGAGCAGTACTATTCCACACAGATTGATGAAATGCCAATGAATGGTATGTTTACAGCGTGCTTCCTCTACACAATTAAACTTCATTTCTGCACCACATCAGCA
>JAOVYU010000004.1:6968038-6978100 GCA_025674565.1 Synodontis membranacea
ATGCACACACATGCATATACATGTGTCTGTGTCTGCTTGTGTGTGTGTGTGTGTGTGTGTGTAAAATTGTCTAGCAAAAACATATTACAAATTCCTAAAAAAAAAATGTGTCTTTGACAGCTCTCCCTTAAGGAATCAGGTGCATCTTAGGATTATCCTGAAGGCAGTTCCCAGATCCTATTAGCCTTGTGATCCCATTAAGGACAGAAACTCTGAAATGGCTGCCACTGGCCAAATTAATATAAACTGTCCCTCGTTTTCTGTTTGTGTTTATAGCTTAGTTGTAACTCAGAATGTTATAATTATATACAAGAACGCTGAAAGCATTTGAATGTGACAATACGGGAACAATTTGCAGACGTGCGTGGGGACTGACTGGCCCTGAGTCAATGCATTGATTATTTTAAAGAGCACCACAATGACTAGAGTCATTTATAAGTAAACTACAGCCCTGGTAGAAAAGCCTGGAGATTAATGCGTTTTTCTCTGTTGCACATGTAATCAGTTTAAGAAGCGAAAATAACCATGACAATAAGTGCAGTGTTAATTGACCAGTGGTCTCGAATTTATTTGTTAAAATTTTTCAAGAATTTTTAAAAACAATATATATTTAATATGGCCATATAGTTCTACGTACCTCACTCCCAGTGAGATAGTTCCCGAGACTGGCTCCAGATCTCCCAGTGAGGATTAATGAAGGACTATAGTCCTGTGTGTATTCTAAATAGAGCCTAATGAAAAATTCTTAACAGTTTTTATGTTTATTTTAAAACTTATGGAAGGAGTCTCCAGTGTCAGCACTTTGTAACAGTCAGTAATTTTTCAGAAACGTTTTTAGGATAGAGGAGGCTTCTCAGTAGCATCATAAGCTGTGTTTAAAAAAAAAAATTATTCAAGAAAGATAGGAAAAAAAAAAAGTGAGGCCGAATAAGGACAAAACAGTTTATAACTGCTGTAACATATTGATGTTTCAACAACAATAAATGTAACTACATATATATAAAAAGCACAATGTATAATTTATAAATTAATTAAAAACAATATTTGTTGGCGAATAAATGGAATGAAATATTGAGACTTGCTGCTATTGAAAATTAATGAAGATCATGTTGGTGTTCATGTCAGTTTATCCTGCATGCTTTATTTTTCTTCTTGCACTTGGTCATGTCCATAGGAGAAACTTTAACATCATAAAAATCTGTCATTGACTATTTGCCTATAATAGTACAACTTGTTAGTGTTTTATACCTTATACTCAAAGGATACAAAAAAGGTTAGAGACAGTTATTTCACCACTGACTGACTCAAGATAGACGGATTCCCTGAGCTCCACGTGTCTTTGATCTCAGTGGTATTTTTAGCTGTGATTTAGAGAGAGAGAGATAGAGAGAGGGAGAGAGCGAAAGAGAGAGAGCGCGCGAGAGAGAGAGACAGACATTACACTCGGGCTCGGTGCCAAACTGCACACTGTCGCAGGTGTGTGACTGTTTAGGCATTTGAGTTAGTAACCTTGGGTAATAGCAGTAGCAGGGGTCTTACCAGAGGACTGAAGCCTGAGGAGCATTAGTCATGTCCTCTATCAGAGCTCTGGACGTGGTTAACATCCCATGGAGGAACAACAACTTCAGCCTGCTGAGTAAAGATGCACCGCTGTCTGACCAGGGAGACACGATCATCGGAATTTACCTGTTCCTGCTTGGTAACACATTCATCACAGAGTGAAGTTTCTTTCTTCATTTAAAGTTTCTGATCCATTTAATTATATTTTTGTTGTTTAAAAAAAATGCAGTAACTTTTGTACATAAAATGAATTTTGTCCACATGAGGTTTCTTTATTTTCTCTGTTTATTATTAATTTAAATGTATTTATTTACTACAGACAATAACAACTCTGTTAGGTAAAATCAATAGAATTACTGGTATGATTTTTAATTCATAAACGGCATGGTTATTAGAGTGACTTGGGAAAATGATATTATATTATTGTAAAATTATGTGCTTGTAAGATGCTTCACGATGTTAAATTCAGTGTATTGAAGATGTCTGTAGCGTTTGGTCCTCTATTGGAAATCTTCTAGCTTCTACATAGAACCCTACAACAGACTCTGTCTGTCTGTCTGTCTGTCTGTCTGCCTGTCTATCACAGCAACTGTGATGCTGACTGGCATGCACATCTCTTAACAATAAAACAAATGATCTACTTTCAGTGTTGGATTGGGTAATAGGATGTTAGTATTGGATCAGTATCATGTATCAGAGTTCTGATATCAGTACTGTATCCAAAAAAAGATGAGTGTGAGTGTGATTTATAGATTAAATAACTGACTTACTGACTAATTGATTGACTGTAGAAAAGGATTTAACTTTAAGACCATGAGTAATCACAAAAATATAACATGAATGAATTCAGGATTTTGTACTGTTTAGAATCAGTTGCAAATTAAGATTTCAAGTGCGGTATATACTGGTGACAAAAGGACTGTGTAGGAAGTAGTCATCATTTAGCTCCGTCTTGTGCTTTCCAACTGAGCTTTCAGTGTGGTTACAGCTTAACTCCTCTTAAGACTAGTGAGCTTGGAAGCACTTCACTACCTAAATGTGCTGTTAGTCATATTTGCGTTAAAAAAAAAAAATCCTGCAGGTGGAATTTGAAATATCATACCATCATATCATACAGTCATGTTGAAGACATACTGTACATCATAAATATATATTCAAGAGTCTATTTTCCATTCATTCTTATTTTAAACATTACTGTATGTGTGTTTAATTCCACAGGTTGGCTGTCATGGTTTGGAAACAGTATAGTGATCTTTGTGCTGTTTAAGCAGAGGGCGACTCTGCAGCCCACAGATTATCTCACTCTTAACCTGGCCATATCAGACGCCAGCATCTCAGTGTTCGGGTACTCTCGCGGCATCCTTGAGATCTTCAATGTGTTTCAGGATAACGGATACCTCATCACCTCAGTGTGGACCTGCCAGGTACAGGAGTGCGTGCTGTATTTTAAAGGTTGGAGAGAAGGGGAAAAGACAGAAAACAACCATAATGTTTTCTTCTAAAGGATTGATTTATATAAAGGGCTGTTCTTTTCACAAAGATTCAATCTCTGGCTTTTTAAAAAAGTCCATTAACACCACTAGACTTGTCAGAAGAAAAAGGTGGAGCGCTACTCCCCTCCACAGAGCCGGGGGTGTGAATTTAGCTTCCATAATAAAGTCCTAATGTCACATCCTGATCCTGTGAAAAGCCAAATGATGATGGTCCCATTTGCAGTCAGTGAAAGATACAAAATAATTACATGTCTGTTTAGAGCACAGAAACAACAGCTTTTCAGTGGACTGTCAATAGCTGATTCGTACCTCTTTGTGTATGTTTTAATACCAGGTGAAATACTTTTCAATACCATTAAAGAGACTCCAGATGGCTTTTGAGCTTCAGTCACCTATCTGTCAAGCCCTAATTTTAGAGCTATTGATTTCTTTTTTTTTTTTTTTTTTTTTTACCACAGTCATAAATAAAGATAATTTGCTTGTTCATGCAGAACTTTATTTTCCTTATTTTTCTTTTACAGGATCCAAAATATTTAGATTGTTGTTTCATAAAAAATAACTGAATGTTCTGCAGAAATACATCAGTATGCTTCGGCACTCCCTGTTGGGTCTGTCACTGTGTGTGTGTGTGTGTGTGTGTGTGTAAATTAATTTGGATTTTGCTGGGCAAATACAGACTTAGCTGAATTAGACATCACGTGTTAGACAGGGACAGGATCTACTTAGCAGGGGTAACCAGTTGATCTGTCCTTAACAGTCTTGTCAGATTCACATATACATATAATGGTATCTGGCCTGCAACTGAATATTGGTTAGCCAAAAACATCAGCTGAAAGTAAGGTTCCACAATTCTAGTTAGAACTCTAGATAATAAAGCACCTACTTACAATATACAGGAAAACCACATTCATAACCACCAAACACACACCAGGTATACCTTATACTGCTAATAACTTATATAGTTATTTTTATACTGTATACCTAGTACTAGTACTGTATACCTAATACTGTAAAATCTAATACAATCATCCTAGTACCAAACAAGTGGCGGTGAATCGCAGATGCTTTGTGGCTGGTTCAGGGGCTCGTGAAGATTGATGGCATCATGAATTCTGCTAAATACCAGGATATTTCACGAATGTGTTTTTCCAACAAAATTTTATTTATTTATTTTTTTAAAGATGATTCAAATGCTGTCATCTGGAACACTGTTAAAATTGTCGTTTGAATTTGAGAGGATAATCTACAGAGTTTACATATATTATTCATCGCATATGAATTTTTGTAATTTTTATAAAGGGTGCCATTTCTTATTATTCTTATGGTGAAAAATGTTTCACGGAATTGGTTTCTGTGAGAACATTTTCACGCAAGTCTTCATACCAGTGTTGCCTCATATAAGAAACAGAAAAAATTTGCTCTTATTTATTTATTTAAAAAAAAAAAAAATGCTTCTTTGTGATACACCACTGAAATAAATGGCCTTTAGAAACTAATCAGGAGTCTATGAGTCAGACACGTTCCATTGTCAATCAGGCATGTGAATGACTCATCTGTTCTAATAGATCAATTCATAATCCAAACAACAAACAAACCATTTTGAGATAGTTTTCTTTGATCTCTGGTGATATATTAAATCTTTTACATTGTTACGTGGTGATGATTGCATTAGTAGTCTATGAATCAGTTGATGAGTAGAGCATTTTTCATACAGATATATCATCTCTCATCCAGGCTATTGTGTCTCATTCAGGTGGATGGCTTCTTTACTCTCCTCTTTGGCCTGGGTAGCATTACCACATTGAGTGCTATCAGTGTGACCCGATACATAAAGGGATGTCACCCCAGCAAAGGTAAGCTGAAGGATTAGCCTACATTCACACTAGCATGCAACAAACCAAACCAGACAACCATATGATATCCTGTCATGTACAAGCTCTCAATAAATGTAAATAGGGATGTTACAAGGAAAAATAAAGCATGGAATGAGGAAGCAGAGATAGTTGGAGATATGTGGAACTAGTAGAGTTAGTTTGCTTTGCTTATCTGCCAACAAGATAGTCTGAAGCATAGACAGAGTAGAGGACGGAGTCACTACATTGAGTTTGAATGGAGAGAATGTCTAAGTCACAAGCAAAAGCTCGTTTTTGTTGACGTAAGGCAATGCAAAGTGACAGGGAGCTGCCTCACTGTCCGTGATAGCTTTGCCCCAAAAATTCGTCTGGCTCACTTTCTGACTTTGAATGTGATGTCTTTTCCTAGTGCAGCTGATTTTAGTAAAAGTGTTCCGATTCACCAAGCGCTTTAAGGGGCACTACTAATGGCCGATTAGTTATTCAGTTTTGTACGAGAGCTTATTATCTGAACAATACGGTTGCAGGATCGATACGTAATTTTTAGCGCAGTCAAGAGAGAAACGTTTATTACACGGCCAAGTGAGTTATGAGGTTATGGAGCCGGTCATACAGTGTTGTGTTTCTCTAGAAAATAACACCAGTAATGTAAAGGTCCAGTACGTTCAGAAAGAGAGTTAAAAAAAAGTTAAAATGAACGGAAGTCAGTGAAAGGCTAAAGCTAACAGAGGCTCTCACTCCTCCATGGAGGGGGTAGACATTTTGAAAGCTCGATTAGCGCCTTGGCCTGAAGCATAGCACGTAACGTAGATTGAGCGACCAATTTCCACAATGATGCTGTCCAGTGCCACGCATATCACAGACACAAATTACAAATGACACAAATGACTTGTGACATACTAGTGTGAAAATAGGACTTGAGATGTACATCCAGTACTTAAACATACTGTATTTATTAACATGTTTTGCTAGCCTAGCTACCCTTGAGTTTATCTGACAGGACTTTGAGACATGAGAAAAGAATTTTCATAAATGTGCAAGAAAGCTTATATGAGCTAAAAACATTTCTTAAAGGACTTTTAAGTCATTCATATACGTTCACAATAATTAATGCCAATATTAACCAACTAACAGCTACCATGACAGAATTTACCTTTTTTTTATACTTCATTTTCATAGATGTCAGTTAATCAGTTGGACAAAATGAGCTAAAATGCAGATTTTTGTGAGAATTTTTTTTTGAAAACCCAGTTCAACAAGAGCTAAACGGACAGGATTTGGGACTATTATTACCTCATAAATAAAGTTCAGAATTTTCACTGCTAACCTTAAATATCTAGCTCACATGGACTGAGAGGATTCCTGGGTGGATATTAAAGGCATATACGCAAATGTTTACATCTTCAAGTTGACTTACATCTTCAAGGATTGCTTATAAGGCTTACTAATTACTAGTAAGGCTCGCTTACTAATGCACCATGGGGGGACCTGTGTGAAACGACATTTCAATAAAATGTATACAGTTGACCCTCGCCACTTCGCGGTTCGAATTTCGCGGCTTCACTCTATCGGTGTTTTTTCAAATACAGTATATTCATTAAAAAGTTGTTTGAGACAGTGAAAATGCGGGTTGCGCTCAGTTGTCTTGAGTCAATTATTTTCATTTTTTATTAAAAAAAAAAATGGTTCCCACTTTTTTCCAAAAAAATTGGCTGTTATTTCATGTCTAGAGGGGTCTAATAATGTTAAAAACCGCATTTAGAAGATCGTAAACAGGTTTTCTATGCTCTAACTACACGGAAATACTACTTCGGGGAAATTCACTTATCGCAGTAGTCTGGAACGGATTAACCGCGATAAATGAGGGTTTACTGTACTGTGTATATTGTTGTACTGACAATAAACCTCTCTTGAATACTCGAGTCCACCACCCAAAGTCATGCTCACTGTCATCCATTCCATAGACTGTTTCAAGACTCTCCTGTTACAGTTCACTGTTAGCTACATTAAAAAAAACTGTGTTTTCCAATGGAAATATTAAGAAGGTCTTTTCTCTTCACAGCTCACTGCATCACAAAGGCCAATGTAGGCATGAGTATCCTGTTTATATGGATTTCAGCTGTATTTTGGTCTACAGCTCCACTGGTGGGCTGGGGAAGTTACACAGGTCAGTATGATACTGAATAATATAAATTGGTTCATACAATGCATTATTTCTTTAGACATACAACAAGATCAGTGGTTCAGTTTAGGCTTGTAACCTCTAGACTATTGGGAAAGTGACAGGTCAGTGGTTAAGGCATTGGACTAACACTCCTCTATGTTACACACCTCTAGAACAGGGGTTTATGAACAGAAAATACATATAATTACCCAAGAGTTAAATGTGATGAAATTAATTTTTTCTGCATTGCTGCATTAAAGTCTTAGACTGTTAACTTCTGTGACGTCAAGTCACGAGAGAAATCTGGGTTTGAAACGTTCAATTCGTTCAAAGAGACTTGGGGGCAAAATCGTTTGCACCATTTGATTCAGCATCACAGATGAGGGATGTTTAAGAATAAAAGCGAAGCAGCAGTCAAGGGTAGAAAACTGACCAGGACCAGATAACAGTGGATCAAAAATATAAGGGGCAGGTGTAGAATAATAACATATTAGAGCTGTTAACTGCCTTACTTGAACAGACTTCACCTATATGCACAGAGGACTTTAAATACAAAACCTGAAAAGGTGTGACGAGCATTAGGTGTTAGCAATCAGGGAAGGAAGCAATCTTACGCCTTAAAAAAGAAAAAAAAACCCACAACGAAGACAGGAAGCTGTGACCATATAAGGAAAATGAAGCAGCCATGGCCATGTGGACTGTGATAGGTCAACAGAGACAGCATCATGGCAGATGATATTGGCAATTGATCTGGGTAAAAGGTGGCATGGATAAAGCACTTAACTATATCATACTATGCTTAAGTAATATGCTGAATGTGAAGAACAGAAAAATTTTACAGAATTAATTGCTGAACAGCTTCCTGGTTTTAATCAGCAAACTACCTTTATTGAATTATATTGGATGCACTTTACTCAAGTTTATGCCTTTCTGTTCAAGTTATCATTAGACCAATTAGAGGTCTACTAATTCATTTTGCTAAATCTGTCTTTCTGTTTCTACAGATCGAGGGTATGGTACCTGTGAGATTGACTGGGCCAAAGCGAACTACTCCACCATCCACAAATCCTACATCGTCACCATCCTGATCCTTTGCTTCTTTGTTCCTGTGTTGATCATGCTGTTCTGCTACGTGTCCATCATCAACACTGTGAAGAGAGGCAATGCCATGTCAGCTGATGGAGACTTGACTGACCGACAGAGAAAGATTGAGAGAGATGTCACTATAGTGAGTGGGATTTCTCCAGGGTGTATTCACACCTTAAGCCTGGAGCTTTCAGGAATAATAAAATAAATGCAAACAAAATGTTCATATTTGACAGCATTGTTGTTTTTTATTTTATGAGGTGGAATCCAAGAAGACAGTCTTCTTGTCATTCTCATAATATCATTATTTGGAATGACTGGATAACTTACATACATTGGTGCAATGGTCATCCATCAAGAAATGTGATCTTTTAATAGGAGATAGACACCTCTAAATCAAAGTCTTTGTTCTCTTTCTGTCTCAGGTTTCAATAGTTGTCTGCACAGCGTTCATCCTGGCTTGGTCTCCTTATGCCGTGGTGTCTATTTGGTCGGCGTGCGGCTTCCATGTACCCAGTCTGACCAGCATCTTCACCCGGCTCTTCGCAAAGTCTGCAAGCTTCTACAACCCACTCATCTACTTCGGTCTCAGCTCCAAATTTCGCAAAGATGTTGCTGTGCTGCTGCCCTGCACCCGACACCGCAATGATGCAGTCAAACTCAAACGCTACACACACAAAGCCAAAGGAGACGAGCATCACAGATACAGAGCTGAGGAACAGGATGTGTGTATTTCTGCTAACCAACAGGCCAAGAAGGAGCCCCAGGCAGGAAGAGAGCCTGTTAACATTGTGCCCAGACCTGACAACGGCGTGTGCAGAATCCCCCTCACTCCTCCTCCTCTCGACAAGCAGAACATTCAGTTGCCCCAAAAGTCTGAATCCCTTGAGTACGAGTCTGACAGACTGTAGATGTGGTGAATCAACCTGTATCTGTTCTATTTTGCATTTAAAAACATGACTAGCTATTTTTTTTATATTGTACTGTATGTAATTGTTGAAAAATGAAAATTAAAAGATTTGATCCAGTTTTTTTTTTTTTTTTTTTTTTTTTACCTTCTCTTCACCCATAAATACCAATACATACCCACAATGCAATCTGACTACCTGTGGATAGTGCTGCATATGTGGGAAAGGGCTGGACTAATGGACTAAAGCTTTAGTCCTTTAGTCCAGCTCTCTCACCTCCTTATCTGTACACTCTGCTCAAATAGATCAGCTTCTAAAGCTTCAACTTTCATGCCAATACTCAGTCAGAGCCAATGTGCTTGTCATCTCATAGATTGCTGTTTAGCCAGTGTATTATATTGCTGCACTGCAGTCTGGAAATTTGGATCCAACATTGGCTGTCTCTACTATGGCTATGCTGGATTTTTCATTAACATGACATTAAATGTTGCAGGAAAACAGTGAGTGAGAAAAGAATCAATTTTTATTTTTAGAAGCCAGCAGCTATTAACGTTTCCCCTATGATCATCATTATTCATGCATTAGCAGTGTCCCATTGTGACCTCAGTGTGTCAGGCAACTGCTAACTGCACACATACAGCAATAACTGACATTCAGTTCCTGAATCACGAAACACTCCACAACTATTTCAATATAAGCATATTTAGGTGGTGTTTTATTTATCAGCTGTATTCAGGTCATTTGATTAAATGATAATAGTCAGTGATACATTTCACTGCGTGTTGTACCTGTATAACTGTGCACCTGGCAAATAAAGAATCTTGAATCTTGAAGCATTTTCAGTCAACTGATCCAGTCACTGTGCCTTTTCCAATCAAAGATCAAGAATGCTTCAATTCATAGCTCCTCCTCCTCCTTCCAATTTCGGCTATTCCCAACTAGGGGTCGCCACAGCAGATCTTTTTGTCCGCACGTCCGATTTGGCAGAGTTTTTATGC
>JAOVYU010000004.1:6979539-6991456 GCA_025674565.1 Synodontis membranacea
TCCCATCCAAGTACTAACCAGGCCCACCCCTGCTTAGCTTCCGAGAACAGGCGAGATCAGGCACCCCCAGGGCAGTACGGCTGTACCTTCAATTCATAGCTCAAGGGTTAAAAATGTATGCAGTTTAAGGTAGTGGGGTCACTTGAAACCCTTCCAATGGCTCGAATCAGCAACAAACTAGTGTTGACACTCACTCTGCACATGCTCAGTATCCTCTATCTGCTTGCAGAAGAACTGCAACCTAACAACAACTATTTATTGTCAGACGTGAGATTTTAAAATATGAAAGCAGATCATTTGCAGATCGTTTTAAATTGTGTTCAGTTGTATGAAATAAAAATGGGCTCATTTTGACCACTGTCTATATGACTATCAGTAAGCAGTGAGCAGAGGTGACAAGGCTAAGCTGCTTAGATTGCACATCAGATTTCAAGATGGTTGATAGTAACACTATTGCAACTGACCCAGACTAATACAAGTTTGTAATATATTTAACAACATACATACAAAAAAAAAAAAAGATTGCACTCACTTGAATAATTGTTTCCTTGGATGAAAATATTGGAATGTAGATGAAACTGAGCATCTGTGTGCCTGAGCATATTATTCACTGAGCTGTTATTCATGTGATGTGTCCAGCATTTATGCACCAACATAAGAATACATGTTAGCTGTACTGGTGCAAACATTATTATATGTATGTTCTTATGATAAACAAATTAGAAATTAGAATTAAAAATTAGATTGGACCATTTCATTAAAAAAAAAAAAAAAAAAAAAAAAAAATCAAATTAGACATTTAGCTATAGGTATAATTTTCAAATTTGCTAAATAGTTCTTGGTGGAGGACTGAAACCACAATCTGGAATGTCAAATTCCTTTGGTTGAAATAAAACAAGATTAAGACGCCCCTTACTGGTAGACATAATCCACTGCAGCTCTATATATTTATATAAAAATATTCCAGATATTTCCCCTGTATATTCATGTGATAATACACTATACTCTTCGGAAAAAAAGGGTCCATGGGGATCTTGGAAATGATTAATGGTTCTAACTTTCTAAAGAGCTTCTTCTCGAAACCCTTTATGAAAAAGATTGTCAAACTGCAGGATAATTGATCCCAATTAAATTCATTTTTCAGTTGACTTTATGATAGAGATACATGCAAAAGAGAAACATTTCACTTCAGGAGAACCTGAACGGCAGAAAATGCAAAGATTTTACCACATGAAGGGATTTACCAGATTTCCAAAAATACAGCCCCCTCTGAAGGTACTGAAGTTGCATAGCCAATTCTTATGGTTTGGCTATATACAAAAGACATTTGAGTTTGAGATCAAAAGATTTGAGACAACAGATCATAAGTTCAGCTTTCATTTCCTGATGTGTTCTAGATGGGTTGAAATCCACCCCTTTTTTGGCCACCACCACCCTCCTTCTACCCATTTCCCAAGCGATCAAAATGACTGGAATACGTGACTGTGACAGGTGTCTTTGTTGCCCAGGCGTGCCCTGTTAGATTGAATGTTTAGAGAATTAATATTCTACTCTTGGTTTGAACCCTGAGTTTCCCCCTCTAAAGACTGATTTGTTGATAAAAAGGTTAAACCAATATGATGACCAGAGAGCTGTCTACGGGAGATAAGCTGAGAAAAGAGGGATGATCAAACCAGAAAGACCCACTGCTGTACTAACAAACGGGCATTGAACAGGTTGGTCGAGGAAAACAATAGTGGGAAAAGACAGAATCATAGTGAGTGCTGTGAAGAAAACCCCCAAAACTACAGCGAGTGACATCACCAACAACCTCCACAGGGCAGGGGTGAAGGTCGACCCAATCCACTGCTCAAAGTAGAATGCGAGAGACAGCTGAAATATAGAGATCACACCACAAGATGCAAAACTCATCGGCTGTAAGAATCAGAAGGGCAGATTGGAAATGGCGAAGAAATACAGAGACGATCCATAAAAGTTCTGGTAGCAAAAGAAAACGAATGAATTGGCCTTGCGGTTCCAATACTTTTGGAGGGGACTGTGTTTCCATGATCCAGACTCTAAATTACGTACAGGAAAAAGTGCAATAAAACCACCGATGTGTCTTTAAGTCCACAACAATGAGAAATACAACATTCTCTTTTATTACTGTATTATATTGATAAATGTTTTCCATCTGAAAAAAAAAAGAAAAAAAGAAAATACAACATGAAAAAGAATAAACTATAAATATATACAAGTGAATTCACATATTTATCCAATTTCTATAATCTCTCTTTACATCACATGGGTTAGAATCTCAATTCTGGTTCTTCACACGTTCCAAAACCTGCCCATTTCAGTACATGGAACCCTGTTCGTGATTATAATATCTGTAGTGAAGGAATGCAAACGCAAAGCCATTCTCGGTCAGTGTGTTCACAACAACTTCCTAAATCCACTAAAAAAAAAAATACCCACCTCACTGAGTACTGCTCAGACACAACACAAAGTCATCATTCCTGTGTCCTTTTAAAATCTGTGCCAATGTTCAAAACCTGTGGCCAAATAACTAACAGATTAACTGTAGACTTAGATGAAGCAATGCAAGAACCAGTGCAGGCATGTGGGAGTGTTTAAGGCCACACTGGATTACACGGGTCACTCACTGGCAGTGGAACAGTACTGTTTTGTGATGTGGATGCTTTATTTCTGTTCTGTTGTTATGTCTGTGTACAGACTGTCACGTCCTGTGCATTCACTTTAACCTCTTTGACTCAGCCAACAAATTCCTGTCTCTGTCCAGCAGGAGGCACTGTAATTGTGAATCAAAGATGATTTCTAGGGTTTAACATAAAAGAACAACTCGGATGTCTGAAAATCAAAAAGTGAGCCATTAAAGCAATGGTTTAGACATTTTCCTCATTACCAAAAATGCAGTCATTAGGTCATGATGAACAAAGTTTACATTTGCACTGGATCTAGAAGTAAAAAGACTAAAGCTGAAATTATGGCACTACACACGCTTCAAGACATCATCACAAGTAAAACATGTCTGTATTACGTCAAAAAGAAATATAATTAAATAATCAACAATGAAGTAGTGTGATTCTTATTGATTTTTTTTTTTTTTTTTTTATCTTAAAACAGCACGTTCTGAAGTGTTTCATTGTTTATTATTTATCTTCGGATTTTTTTTTTTAAATTATTATTATTATTTATCTTACAGCACAGCATCCAGACAATAATTACTTAATAATTAACAGGTGGTTCCTGTTGTCACTTTATAACAGGTTCTGGTTTTTTTTTTTCCTCTCTCAAACTTAATAAGATGAAAAAAACCCCAAAAAACAGAACAAAACACACAGCTGGTCATGTAAACCATCAGCCCATCAACAATTACACCTTATAAAATCTCTTCAAGTGGAGTGTCCACCATGTAAGCCTGTCTGCAAGTTGTCATTATAGAAAAAACAATAACGTTAAAAGGAGTGTATTTATATAAACCGTTAAAAAAAAAAAAAAAGGTCAGAGCTGTAGTTACTGAAAATCAATCAAAAGTCAGAATTGAGAATTCGACAGTGCTGTGGTATAAAGCAAAGTTCAATGTGATTCTGGTTTCAAGATGGCTGCTCTTTTAGATATGTGACAATTCCGAGACGCTGAACAAAGCTAAACTGGCGTCCCAGCTTCTCTTACTTACTAGCTACATCATCTTCATAGCTCCAGTGCAAACTAAAGGGGAAAAAAAACCCCTCAAGGTAAGGGGTAAATTGTGTTCATTTTAATTTTGCCTTATTTCGAATTTGCTAATTCGCCTTACCTTCAGGTTTTGCTTATATGGCAAAACTTCAGAATACTTTTTTAAATAATCTTTATTTTTTAATAATCTATCATTTGTAGCCTCTATAACACAGAAGAGCTAAGAGGGGTTGTTTCGTAAATGGTAATTAGGACATTAAAAAAAAATGAACGAGATATATATATATTTTATATTTATAGTTGTTTATCTTACACGTTAAGGTGACGCCGTTTAAAGCAGTACTGTAATTTCCTCGATCCAAGACAATGAACAAGAAACTCTTTTATCTTGAATCTTTGTTGCTTTCATTACAGGGCAGATCAATGAAACTGCAGACATCAGAGTTGCTCTTTAAGATTAAAGGAACAGTTCTGACAAACAAGAAATGAATTTTCTGCTCACCCTAATGTTGTCAGTTGATCGATGTAGTAAGTTCTTTATCCTTGTCAGAGTCATGATGGATCTGAAAGCCTGTGTGAGGAACACCGAGGTGCGAGGTGGGAACAATCCCTGGATGGGACACACCCGTTCACATCTAGAGGCAATTTAGTGTAGCCAACCCACCTCATTGCATTTTTTGGGAGGTGGAGGGAAAGCAGAGAACCCACGAGAAACCTATGAGAACTCACGCAGTATAGGGCTATTCTGTACCACCTCACTGCCAAACATATTTTTCATGCTTTTTTCCTTTTCATTCTTTCTTATTTATTTATTTATTTTTGTACGTCATACTTTAGAGTGAACCATACCCACTATTTCAATTCATCGATCTGGTGGAACCCTTATTGGTTCTACAACGGAGGGCTTCCTAGTGATGAAGGTTCTTATATCCAAAGAACCTGCATTTTTTTCTAAGTCTAAGGAAAAAAACTGAAGGAGCAATTTTTTTCTTAGATGCAAAACGTATCCTGGCTGACTGAGAATGTTTGCTGCAATTGTAAAATGGTGTACATTTCACTTTTGGCTGAACTGTTCCTTTAAACCACCATTGTGTAATATTTGTTAGCTTCTCTTTTTTTTTTTGCACTCTAATCCACGCCGCATTTCGTGTTCATAAATAGCTTGCTTGCAAACACTTAAAATCTATACATAGTGAATTTCGAAAATTATTCTGCACCTGAAAGAACAAAAGGACATATTTAACAGTACAGAATGCACACACGCGCACACACACACACACGCACGCACGCATACACCTATTTAATACTATCCTCCATTTGGTGAAGTAGCCAAAAAAACAAAAAAAACAAACAAACAAAAAAAAACCTTTAATATCCATTATTTAAAATTTAATGACCTGAAACTAAAGACAGCAAAAGCACATAAGACAGACTTTCCTTTTGCTTTGTAGTGCTCACATCATCAATTAAAAGGCATAAAATTAGTGAAAATGAGCATACCTTCACCCATCAACAACAACAACTCCAAAAAATTAGACAGGCACACTCAGAGAAACACACCAACATGTTTCAAGTAATCACAGACAAAAAAAAAATAAAATAAAACAAAAATAAAACAAAATCCTTAAAAATATTAATCTATCAATCTGCATCACATCTGGCTTAAGATTCATTTGCAGCCTCCGTCACCAAATGTACAGTAAGTAAATAAAAATAACTAGTTTTTTGTTCCACGTAACTCTATATAAAATATATATATATATATTTCAAATCATACAGAGCCACCCCTTCAGGTAGATCATATCGTCAAAGCAGGAGTGTGCAAAAGGTTTTCATTTGAGAAAAGGGTTTTGTTCTCTGACTTCAGACATATCGTGAATTCTCAAAACTCCTGATCATCCAAACACACAGATTAACCCACATGTTCCCACTGCAGGTGGCTTAAATAAACATCATCCATTTGGCTTAAATGGAAAAAAAAAAAAAAAAAAAAAAAAAAAAGAAGAAGAAAAAGGCTAATAATAAAAAAATAATAGAAAGTAATCCTTTTTAAAAGACAGAAAAAATATCCCTTTAACCTGAAAAAAAGAAAAGCTGAGCTGAATCGCTGCAGTTCTGGTACAGCTTGTCTGAGGTTCGTTTAAACGTACTGCAAATATTCAGTCGAACGCACGACCTTTCTAAAGTATCATCCATTTAACATCTAATCTAAATCTAGGCTATTTAATCAAATCACATGATGACAGACTGAATCGGACTTCACTATTTCTGTTGGAACATTACAACATTTGCATTACACAATAGTGACGTCTTACGTTCTCTGTGCACAAAACAAAACAAAACAAAATAAAAAATCTGATTCATCCAATCAAACAAACAAACAAACAAACAAACAAAAAAAAACCCTGGAACATAAAATATTATACTGTAGCCATTGCACAAAATGTACAATTCTATTAGATGAGATGGAGGTCCTCTTTACGTTTAAGTTAAAACTAAAACGAGCTTAGATATCACAACCTAATGCTTCCAATAAATACTGTAATATAAATGTATAGAAACCTAAAGAACAATTAGATCGTACAGTTTTTTTGGGGGGGGTTTAACTAGCTATTGAAAGGTGCTTCGGAAATCAGACACGATACAATAAAATCCATTCGTATTTAGCTGCAAAGCCACAGAGAAATGCGCTAAATGGTTCAATAAATAATTTACTTTAAAGTCATTCTATGTACAAGTTGAGTCCTGGATGAACTTTAACTGAGCTATGAAGTTTTTTTTTTTTGTTGTTGTTGTTCAAAAATTATAATATAATAACAGTAAATTATTATATTATAATATAATTAAATATAACTCTTTTGAAAATGTCTTCGGGGGAGAGCACGCTGGGAATGGAAGGAACGAAACAATCGTTGAAAAATACGTTAAGATTAAACTCTTTCACGGATTGAATAACTTTACCCGACCTCAGTACTCTGAGCCTCCAGCTTTACGACAAGCAGCGAATCTGAACCGCGTAAAAATCTTCACATCACATACAGTCGGGGTGAGAAGCGACGGAAACCTTGGGTTCTGGAGAAAGGTACTTTAAGGTAATATGATCTGATATTGTAATATTTGCTGAAAATGAGTACATCTTACATTTGATACTTAAAGGAATATTTCAGTATATTTTTTATTAACCTAATCACAGTCAAAAAAGATTTCCCTGAACTGAGAAAAGAACTGAAAACCTATTTGTTACAAATTCACTTATGATGCAAGCCTAAGGGCAGTTGTTGGGGCAGTCAATAAATGAATAATTCATTTACCAAAATACCTTGATATCTAAAAGTCCTAGCCATAATTACATTTTTTTTTATTAATTTATTTTGCTAAATGTTCCACGTTAGTGTGTCAGAAATTGCATTTTGCGAACATCGATTTTCTAGAAAATTAAATGCTTCCAGAATGTGATTGCGTCCAGCTTTTTCAAGTGCAGAACGACAAGCTCTCCAAGATTCTCCAAGCTGATTTCATTCATAAAACAGTGTGTTCAGAAAGAACAAAAAAGTGTGTTCAGGTCAAATATTAGTTTTATTTAAGTTTATTAGTTTTATTATTAAGTTTTGCTTACTGGTAGTGTAGCAATTCAGAAATCATCTTCATTTTTACGTTCATTTTTTTTTTTTGCACAGTGATGTATTCAATCGTTTCTTTAGTCAAAGGTATTTCTATATCAAGCTCAAATATGTACACTGAATCTTTTTTTCTGACGGGACTAATTGTTGAGAGAAAAGAATGCAGTGTAAGTAACTGAAAATACAGTTGTACAACGTTGCTCCTGCTTCGGAAACTATGAAGACCTATATTGCTAGATTGTAATGGTTGTTTTTTTTTTTTTTTCACCTTTACTGCTGACATTTAACAACTGCCCTTAGACTTTTTTTTCAAAGTGAATTTTAACAGCTCCTTTCGTAATACAAGGACAGGCCAAAATATTATCCATGGTAGTCTGCACATATGCATGTGACCAGGTGGACAGTAATGAGGATGAAAAACGAGTGACGAGTGACACGTTCACTTATGTTAAAAGCCACTAACGCATTTTAACATAATATTTTCTATCAGCATGATGGAACGGGTTGCAATGCTCATGAAAAAATATGCCGTATTTCCCCTACCCCTACTGTAGACGCTCGTCGAGAGTAATCCATGGAAGGTCCACAGTGTCATAGAACTAAGAAAAACAAGGAATGATGATTATGTTACAGCACGGCCCTCTGTGCGTGAAGAGCCAATAAACTGGGACGACTCCCTCCAGCCTGAGCTTGACTAAGACCTATGAAGTTACCGCTGTTTACCGAGACTGTATTTGGAAACAAAGGCACATCGTCATTGAACAGTTTACACCGAGAGAACATTACACAGATCATCTGGGCCAGGGGTCTTGAGTTCTCTCACTTTCTATTTTCAGAAAGCAGAAAAAAAACAAAAAACAAAAAAAAAACAAAAGGAAGAAGAAAAACGAATGGTGTGGGAAGCACCCGACCTCCTGTGAGGCTGAGAACATGGGAGCGGCTATAAGGGCAACCCTGTCATGCTGGAGAGGGGTGAATGTGCACACGCACACGCACACACACTTTTACAAAGAGGTTCTATCCAGCAGGGTTGGTGTCTGGACTTCCCATAGAGAGTTTTTATTCTGAGTTGCAGCGTTGTGGCTCCGTCTAATTCCCCACCCAGGCCTGCCTGGACGAGGGGGTTATGCATTTCAGACAGGGGGTTTATGGGTAAAGAGAGTTGGCGTGATGTCCACCTGACAAGCCTTCTCTTTATTCATTATCACAAATTCCTAAGCAAGGAGGGAAAGCCTCTGTCTAAAAGGCAATTCTCGTCTTTGCCCTTAGGGTCCGTGTCCCTTCCTCAAGGCCACAGGGTTACAGGTCATACAAAGACTTTGGCGAGGGCGTCGGCTCCAGCGCTGCCGATGTAGCACTTAGTGGGGTGGAACGCCACATCGTTGATCGACTCATCGAACTTCTTCCTGTGAGCCGTGAACTCCTGAATGCATGTCTTGCTCTCCATGTTCCACAGTCGGATGGAGCAGTCGTGACCTGAGACACAAAGAGGTTTGACTTTTCCCCCTCCAACCAAACTGATCTGAGACATAAAAAGGATGTCTTTATAGAATTAGCAGTAGCTGGACGTCGAGAAACACAGCCTACGATGAGCTGTGAATACTTACTACCAGACATCAAATAGAGGCCATTAGGATCCACTGCTAAACTGGTCACGGCGTCCAGATGAGCCACCATGGAGTGTATGAGTTTTCCTAAAGACGAACAATAAAAGACAGGATTTATACTTCAGTCATCATTTTACTTCCGTTAATCACAATAATTTTACAGAAACAGTTTGGCTGAAAATGCAGCACAATAGGCTTTTTAGAATGAAAATGGAGTATAATGGAATTAAATGCAAGAATGAGAACGGTGTATAATGAGTGTTAATGAGGCATAATGTGCATGTTTAAGATGAATGATGATGTTTTAACGTGTGTGCTGTAGAATGAAGCCTGCATTTCCTCCCTAATTTAGCCTTGGCCAATGCCCGCCCACCCACCAGCCAGCTTTCAACTATCATACAACAGCTACCGGCCGGGGAGGGTGAAGGCTGATATGTGCTTCCTCTGAGACACGTGAAGCCAAGTGCACCTTTCTGAACTGCTTCCTATGGTGTGTAACACACTTGGAGGAGAGCACTATCCATCCTCTCGTGCAGGAACTTACAGATGCCTGCAATTGGCTATTGTCACTGTGACTGACAGTGGGGAGAAAGTATCCCTCCCTCCCTCCCTCCCTCCCAGACAGCATGGCCAATTTTCCTCTCTTGGACTCATGGAGATCTGTGGCATCATTAGGATTCGAATTTGTGATTCTCCACATGAATGTTTGTCAGTTGTGCCACTTGGGAGCAAGATGAATGTTTTGCGATATTGCTAATAAGATATTATTTGCATTACTAATAAGGGATTACTAATAAGGTACTTTCTAGAAAAAGGTGTGAGGCTTGACTGTGTTCTAGCAAGAGACTGTTTATTAAGGCAATAATGAGACCTAATGTGTCTTCTAGATTGAGGGTGTTTAAAGAAGTGTGCTAGAACGACGATTCATTAATAAGCTATTATTAAAGAGACATGACTGTGTTAAGAACGGGAGTGTTCTTGAATGAGGCAATAAGATGGCACATCACGCATGCCTTCCAGAATTAAAAGTGTTAGAGGAACAACTATATTTGAAATGAGAATAAAATGGTGCAACTTTCATTTTCTGGTCAAAGCATTCTTCAAATCAACAGCAGCAAGGAAAACGCTCCTGTCGGACGTTTGCACGAGTAGCCTCGACCATCAGAATTCAATCAACTTTCTTATGAGCCACCCACACCCCATAATTTGAATCCCTGTGCTCTAAATTGCTGATGGAGTTACACATGCACTGTGCCAGAAGTACCTGTGTTGTTGTCGAAGAAGCGGATGTGGCGGTCCTCCTGTGCCGTGATGGTGATGGGCAGTGTCGGGTGGCTCAGCACTTTGTTGATCTGACGAGGGGCATCTAAAGAATAACAAAGAAATGCGCACAGCCTAAATTAGATACCACATACCACAAATCATAGGGAATTATAATATCTGAATATCTGTCTTCGCTCCAAATCTTTTAAGCCACTTAATAATGCAAACATGTTGATGTATGGAGTAAGAATGAGAAAAAGTAAGATATGGTACCTAACCTGCATTACAGCTTTAACAGCAGGAGTTTAATGGGTCTGTGCATGACGCACTGGTGCTTAATCATGCAGTATTCTATTGTTTTGAAATTTTGTTAGCTATTTCGGTTATACAGAAAGTCCTCAAAGTAGATAAAGAGAACCCAGTTAAATATATGAGACACAAATAATTCACTTGGTCATTTATTAATTGACAAAAATGATCCAATTTTAGATATGTCAGTGGCAAAAGTATGTGAACCTTTCATTACAGTACCTGGAGTGGCCCCCTGTCGCAGCAATAACTGCAACTAAACATTTCCGCTAACGGTTGATCAGTTCTGCACATCAGATTGGAGGAATTTTAGCCCATTCCTCCTTACAAAACAGCTTCAACTCTGGGATGTTGGTGGGTTTCATTGCATGAACTGCTCGCTTCAGGCCCTTCCACAACATCTCAGTTGGATTAAGGTCAGGACTTTGACTTGGCCATTATAAAACATTAACTTTATTCTTCCTTAACCATTCTTTGGTAAAGTGACTTGTGTTCTGAGGATCGCTGTCTTGCTGCATGACCCACTTTCTCTAGAGATTCAGTTCATGGACAGATGTCCTGACATTTACCTTTAGTATTTGCTGGTATAACGCAGAATTCATCGTTCTGTCAATGATGGCAAGCCGTCCAGGCCCAGATGCAGCAAAACAGGCCAAACCATGATATTACCACCACCATGCTTAACAGACAGGATAAGGTTCTAATGCTGGAATTCAGGGTTTTCCTTTCTCCAAACATACCGTTTCTTATTTAAACCAAAAAGCTCTATTTTGGTCTCATCTCTCCACAAGACATTTTTCCAATAGTGCCGTATCATTTTCACTGTCTCGATCACCTTTTTAATGAATATACTGTATTTGAAAAAAACGTGATAGAGTGAAGCCGCGAAAGTCGAAGCGCGAAGTGCCGAGGGACGACTGTAATCTAACAATCGGTAGAGGTTTTTATTCTCTGTATATTTACTAATCCGGTGAATGAAAACCTGGAACGAACGCCCCTGTGGCACCGAAATAGCTAATATCTGAGCTCCTGCATTAAAGTAAAAGGCTCAAGACTCAGCCCGACTCACTTGCGGACAAAGTGTATTTTAAGCACAGAAGATCAAGGCAGAAGCAAGTGGATTAAAAAAAAAGGGAAGTTTCATAAGGGTGTACCTGGCTCCCCTGCGTTCTGAGACTCCAGCTCCAGCACCAGCTGCCGTGTCTCCATGTTGAAGATGCCTGTCCTGCCGTTGCTAAAGGCTGTCACCATGTGAGCTGGCTCACTGCAAACCAGATCCACAGAAGAGGGGATGCCCAACTCTATTGCACATGCACACACACACACACACGCACACACACACACACACACGCACACACACACACACACACACACAATAAGAGCAGATTTAGAGAGCCATAAGCAAACTCCTTAGATATGTTCAATGCCTTGGGGTATATC
>JAOVYU010000004.1:7002562-7012825 GCA_025674565.1 Synodontis membranacea
GAGAGAGAGAGAGAGAGAGAGAGAGAGAGAGAGAGAGAGAGAGAGAGAGAGAGAGAGAGAGGGGTTCAGATAGAACCGCTGGAGTTTCCCTTTAATGCACTTTATAGGTATATTTATAGGATAGTCACAGACTAGTTTGGGGGTATAGACAATGTTTGATCTTCTGTACATAGCTGAGAATACAGTGATCAATTTAGCTACAATTTGCTGGTTGTTTTTCTGACCATGACAGTTGTGATTTTGCCCGTCATATTTATTTAAGTGTGATAAGTAAGGAATGAAACACCAGACCCTGCTGTACGAGGAAATTTATTAACTTTCTTGTCTCCATGTGCTTTGTTCCTCTTTTTTTCACATCGAACTTGACAACGCTAATAAATTTGCATTTATTAAGGGCCCGTGTCCAGCAAATAAGCTTCCTATAAAGTTCTGCACTGACAGCAGTGGGTACTTGGCGCAAACATGCCCTCAGTGTACAGCTTTTTTTTCCTCCAAGCTGTGCTCGAGGCATTTCAGTTGAAAATAGTTTGACTTTGGAGCAATGCCATTCCACTTCTCTCTCACCAACCAATCAAAGTCAAGAAGGGATCGGACATACAATATCGACACCGTCAACAATGGCAGAGGAGAAACTGATTCTGGCCGCCACTGACAACTCGTTGTTTTTTTTTTTGTTTTTTTTACTATCTAACATCGAAGGCTTGCCATGATCAACATTTGAAATCAATGCAATTTCTTTCCACCGCTTTACCTAAAAGCTAGCTAGAGCTCCTGGACACAGGCCCTGAAGAAAGTCATAGTTTTTATCCATTTACAGTTAATGTTACTGAATGTCTGTGAACCACATAAAACATTTTTTTTCCCTTTCTTGAAGTCAGTAGGACAAAAAATACAGTCAGTCAGCTTGGTCCCAAGAAACTGGAAAGCCGTCTGTATTGAAGACTTCCAAGTATTTGAATTTAAAGGAACCGCTTTACCCCTGACTGTTACCAACACCTGACACTGAAGACTCCTTCCAAAAAAAGTAAACTCCGGACAGAAAACTTCTTCGTGATCAAAAATGGCCCACATTTATGTATAGCGTCTACTGTACAGGTCCCAAGTCCCAAGTGCATGTTTGTACCGCAGAAACGATAACAGGGCAGAACAAGCGCTCCAATATAAACTGATGGCTTGTCTTGCAGCCGGAACCACTGTCAGAGTGCTACACAAAATTAATCAACACCTTCTGACCAAGCAAGGACGAAGAATTTATCAGCACCGTTGTATAATAATAATTACTGAAAACACCACCACCAAAGATACCAATGCCGCTTTGCCGTACAAGCCACAAAACATTTGTGCATCATACTGTCTGTGAAGCATGGTAGTAAGGTATTATTCCAAAATGAGAATATTCGAACCATTCGTTATCGTCATCAACAAAAACTTGCGTCATACCTTGTGATGGCTTTAGCAACACTCCAAAAAATATCCAACTACGCAAACCTCTCTTAAACCTCCTGCTTGGACTGATGGGTATCTCTGAAGAATTTGATCAGAATCTTTAAGAGCCAGCTTTAAGAGGGAAAAAGCAGGGGGAAAAAAAGTGAAAGAGAAAAGGAGGAGAAAGGGAAGCGTTCCGTCTCTTGCTGTACCAGTCTCTCCGGGCACAGGAAGGCTGAATGCCCCAACACAATCCACCATTCATCCTCCTTCACTGTCTCTCAAACTGTGTTTTCTCACACATGCGCTCTCTCTCTCTCTCTCTCTCTCTCTCTCTCTCTCTCTCTCTCTCACACTCACACACACACACACACACACACACACACACACAGAGTGTAGCTGTACAGCGGTAATGGAACTGCCCTTCATGACCCTATCTAACAATGACACAATCCAGCAAGTCCACTAGCTTCTCTCAGCATTTATACACCATTTATTTGGTAAGATCAACTATTTATTGGCAATTTGCGTTTCTTTGATACTTCTGTGTCATTTCTAACAGGGCTTTCTATATACAAACTACACAAGTAGATGGCATTACTTATATGGCTGTGTATTATTTAACTAACACGCCATCGTTGCCCCCCCCCCATATGGAGTCAGTGGTGCCGAGCGGATTCCTTGAGTGCAGCGAGAAATGAAAAATGACTTGAGAATAAGAACAAATAGCAGGTACACGAACAAACGTTTTAAAGTGTTCGATTTCACTTGCTAGTCCCTGACGACGTAGAACGCCCAGAAGTCAGCAATTTCCTAAGTTAGCCTTTGCAGTCAGCCACATTTTCGTGTTTGGAAAATATCTTTTAAAAATAGACTGGCAACCTGCCATGAGGTTAGCTACGATTGGTTCCAGCTTCCCCATGATCCTGACAGTTACAGTAAGCGGCATGGACGGATGATAAAAGATGGATGGATGGATGGATGGAATGCGCAAACAGACATCCATCTTTTATAAGATGATGCTGATTGGTCTGATTGGTTGGGGGGGGGGGGTCATCTAAAATTGACCATTATAGTACTGTTGTGAGCTCAATCACTGGGGGTGTGAATATGGAACGGAGGGCATTTGATTTGACATGTACAGCTCTGGAAAAAAAAATTAAGATACCACTTCGGTTTTTATTTTTTTCCCCTTCAATCTGCATCTCTGCGTACGGCAGCCATTTCATTCCAGTGTCCATAGCTGTAGTTGTGCTCTGTTGCGCCAGGCTTGTCACAGTGCATCACACAATGGACACGGAGATAAGGGAGTATGACGGGCTGCCCATGTGCTGACTCACTCACTGAAACTGCCAAGCACTCCTACGAAGCATTCGTTCACATTAGATTAACCCCGGTACTAAGCAGCTTCTCTGCACTACTGACCCAGAACAGGAAATCAAAGTGTGTGCTCTAATAAAACCAGCACGCTATAACGCCTGGGTCAATGTTCACCGTGCTCGTCTCGTTCGGCGGTGGTGCAAGACGGACAGTGGTGAAGGGCATTCCCAAGCTGCCTCCGTCTAACATCTCTGTAAAATAGCCTGATTAAACTGACCAGACCTCTTCTTCATGCCATCACTCTTTCTGTCCGGTGCTAACAGTAAAGCTCTGATAAAACGGCCTCTGCGTCAACTCTTGAAAAAAGATATTAATGTTGATTTATGCAGTGCAGTGATGTTGCAGTTTTATTTGCTGTACAGACTTTACTTTCTGTGTGAATTCTTTACTTTGAGTGTGCGAGCATGTGTGTGTTTTCTTTTAACTTTAAAGATATTAATCATTTACGCAGCAGGCATCCAGATGCACTATTAGGACTGAGACAGCCAGCTGGGACCATGTGTCAGTATGGGAGACAAATTTATTCTCCTTCCTACACACACACACACACACACACTGTGTAATATATCAATACTCTTAAGGAATATTTAAAATATATTATATATGTGGCTTCTGTACCTGTCAGTCCCAGTAAAGGAGGTGTGGCCATCCGTGTCTGGCAATTGCATTAAAGGGGGAGGTGTGGCTTCTGTGCCTGTTAGTCCCAGTGGAGGAGGTGTGGCTTCTGTGCCTGTCAGTCCTAGTGGAGGAGGTGTGGCCCTCCGTGTCTGGCAATTGCATTAAAGGGGGAGGTGTGGCTTCTGTGCCTGTTAGTCCTAGTGGAGGAGGTGTGGCTTCTGTGCCTGTCAGTCCTAGTGGAGGAGGTGTGGCCCTCCGTGTCTGGCAATTGCATTAAAGGGGGAGGTGTGGCTTCTGTGCCTGTCAGTCCCAATAAAGGTTTGTGCCTGTTAGTCTAAATGAAGGTTTTCCCTGTGTACCTTCCAGTACCAGTAAAGGAGGCGTGGCCTCTGTGCCAGTGAGTGTCTGTAATGGAGATGGGACCTTTGTGCCAGCTAGTCCCAGTAAAGGATGTGGGGCCTCTGTGCCTGTCAGTCTGACTTTCCCTCTCTGTGAGAGAAAAGGCCTCTGTGCCTGTCAGTACCAGCGAAGAAGGCGTGACTCCTGTGTCTCCTGAGTCTCAGAATAGGGTATACTGGGAGTAAAGGTTTAATAAAAGTTAGAAAAATAAAGGTTTGGAATCTTTATCAGTCACTATAGATAGAAGAACCACCTCTGTGCCTATCGGTCCCAGTAATGGAGAATCGGCCTCTTTGCATGTCAGTCCCAGGAACAAAGGTGTGTACTCTGTTCCCCATCAGTTTCTGGGTAAGGAGGGTTAAATGTATACATAAAGAGAGACAGACAGAAAACTAGCACGTACGCTTTGGGTAAGGTGACAGAGCTTTCCAATTTTACCTGATATTCATCAGATAATCTAGGAGTTTATTTTTGTAGCACTTGTTAGATGTGATAAAGAGATTTTACACTCCATAAGCATGACAGCGTCGAAGAATAGGAACAATCGACACTCGTCATTATATAACGAGCGGATAGCTTTAACTGCCTACCCAGATCAAGGTCGTTTGCTGAAGCCCTGCCTACACCCGAGTGCGTTTCAGAGTGTGTGTAGGAGTATGTGCGATGCTCTGCATGCTTCTACGTGGGAGTATACTTACACTATGTGCCGGGGTCTGTATGTAAGTGAGTGTAGACTAATGTCTCAGTGACAGTCTTGCTTGTTTTCGCGTGTGGGTTTCATGTATGTACGCATGCATCACTCACTGCCTCAGAAGCTGTCTTCCTTGTTTCCAGCTCAGCTGGCTGTTTGGTGGTTCTGGAAGAGCCTCATTCTCATTGCCGTCATCTGAGGGAAACAAAAAAACCCCAAAGCTCATGAATACAACTGAAAAACAAACTCACTTTCACTAATCTGCTGAACTCTGGATCACAAAGGCAATCTTTTCTATCAGCATTCTTCACTTAACCCAAACACAGATCCAGTTATAAAACCGAGAAAAAAAAAAAAAGGATAAAAAAAAAAAAAAAAAACACAAAACAACAACAACACTCCTTTACTGGTGCATTTTTCATCATTGGCATTACTTGTCTCAGGTGTTGACCCTGGGGGACAAAAATATCCATGTGGTGCGCTGTAGCAGGGCAAATGTTCAAGTCTACCTGAATCATAGCTCGGTGCTTTCATGTCTCCCTGCAGGAGTTCAGTCCCGTACTTCAGCTTGTGGTATTTTGCCCTGCGGAAAGAAAAAAAAAAGAAAAAAGGTTTCGTGCTTCTGTTGCCACAGTTACCTTTGTGTTACCTTGAATCTGGAGCTGACTGAATCTATAAACTGTTCACATAACGTGACCCGTATGGTGCCTCGGTCTAACTCAGCTGGAAAGGAAGCGGTGTTCATTAGAGAAGTCATTTTATAAAACTATATACAAACTACGTCTGAAAATAATGGCACCTAAGATCATGTGCGTGATTAAATTGAACCTGTGGCTTTCAAGCTAGTGGTTAATGGGACGACTAACCCTCAGAACCCTGCACCAGAACACCAGAACAGCAACTTTAAGAACTTGCCCAAAACCATTATGGCGTTAAATTTTTGGATAAACGAACGCGCTCTGATCGTCCTAGACGTTTATGTTGCGTTTTGTAGTGGCGCTAGATTGACTTCTACACTGGCGTTCGTTTGCCTCTGTCTAACTCCAGCCTGCAGCCCAAGTTGTAGTTTGTGTGTTTACCTGTGGGGGGAAGTGTCAGGCACTGGATATGAAAGCCCTTGTCGTTAATAAAACCCTGCTTTTTTTTCGCATTTCCCTATGTATAGCATGTAGGATCATGGGATATATTCGGTTCTCCAAAGCGTAAAATGAACGCAAAGAAAATGCAGTAACAGCGTTTTCCTTGCGTTCGTTGGGATTTTGACGGCAAGAAAAAACTGCATGCAACGTTTTTTTTGATGCCGTACAAACACGCAGCCGGTCGAACGCACGTCACGAAAGCCTGCGTGAACACACTTATTCACTCCAATGTGTAGAAAACCCCTCAGCACTTGATCCGCGCTCACCGGACGGGACGCCACAGACGCCAGAAAAACGCTTTATTTTAACGCCGTGTGAACAAGGCCTAAGACTAAACACATCACCACAAAGCTTTGTGACAACCTACATACATTTGCAAATGAGGTGTCATTATGCTTCAAATTCCAAGTCTACTAGTTTTCAGATTAATATATACTCATTTGGCAAAACACTTTTATCTAAAGCAGCTTTGAACTGAGCTGAGCAGGTGTAACAGTCTTGCTCAGGGGCCTAACTTCAACAACATTCTGATCAGCAGAGCAGAACCTTAAACACCAAAGCGCAGTTTTTGGCAGCCGATGCAGCAGATTAGATAATAACCTATACATTGCAACGTCTGCCACCTAATCTGAGAATAAGATATACCATCGTGCAGATTTCCTCTGTGTGCTTGCTAACTAACCCTTAGATTTGGAGTTTCTGCATTCCAGAACTATTTAGGTAAGTTTTTATGGATTTATGTGGATTTTTTATGTGGATTTTTTTTTAACGTGTTACCTCCCTACTAAAAATACAACTGTCATATTTCTAGATGACCGACTGGTAACTAACAGTCGCAGCTTACTTCTCAGTGTTATCAGTCGCATGTTCGGAGACATCATGGATACGAAAGTCTTTCCTCATGTTGCATTTCTTTTAAATAAGCCCCAGTGTTCTCAGCAAGATGTTTGCTGGGACGTTGAGTGCACGTCGTGGAGATTAACGCGGCTGGGACGTGAAGCATTCGTCGTATAGCATTATGGAAAGAATAACCTCGTCTTATTTTTCACCACGTGCCGTGGCCGCATGCAGATGTGAACACCTGGGAGGCTGGAGTCCAGAGTCAGCACTTACACAGGAAGATCCGTCCAGGGCTTCTTCACTACAGCTTCTAGCCCAAGTGCCAAGGCTATGGAGCAGTTCAGGGAGTTTATGCACAGCTTCTTAATTTAATCATACCCAAGTGAACTCATCGTTATTTATAAAGCCCAGCATCACCCGGGTCAGGCGTGTGGAGAGTGAGGAAGCGCCGAGTACACACGTGGACAGAGCCCGAGACTGTTCGGTCCCCAGATGTGGAACTGAGAAAAGCTGTATACAGAATAGACCCGTTTTAGCAAGAGCATGGAGAAGCGGTGTGTTTCCTTTCTCACGGCAGGCTCTGTTACATGAGCTCGGCTTCTGTGGTCAGTGTTTTTCCCAGTTTAGACTTTGAATCACTGGGAACATGCAGAATCTGAGCCTGACCTGGGAGAAAGAATGACTCATCCTCTCCTGAAAACAATGTGAGAAGAAAGATAAAATACAGAGAGAGAGAGAGAGAGAGAGAGAGAGAGAGAGAGAGAGAGAACTGATCTGGAGCAAATAAAAAGGCGACAACAAAAAAAAAAATTATATCAAACAAAGGACAATAGTGCCGATGAGAATACACCGCATTTATAAAGGAAAAGAAGAAAGGAAAAGATGGTGCAGTAAAAAGGATGTTTTTCACAAGCCAGTACCCTAGAATACTAATGTATCAGCTCAACAAAAAAACAGCAACGGCTCCGTTCAGCATCGAACCGAATCGTAAGAGAGCACTTTGGATTCCCAGGAAGTTATTGCGGCGTGCTGAATATGTGTACGATACACCAGCGCTAAAACCACTGAAACATCCATGCATCTTCGCTGACATCACCGGTCTGTGTTGGTCTCTAAAACTAGACAAAACACGAAGCAACACAAGCACACACAGCAGACATGCAGACGCACACATGCGCACACGTACAGCAAACCTCCAGGTAGCCCTTTCTTGCTGATTTCATCCAGCAATGCAGGCGTTCACGGACTTGCCTGCGGACTTTATGTACATCTGGAAAATTTGACCTGACAACCACTAGATGGCACGTCAGGGTCAATACATCCCCCGTCTGTCTGGTTTCCGAATCAAACAGTACAAACTGTATTCACAGACCTCTGAGCAACGATAAAATCATCTGCTGTCGTCGTGACTGTCGCAATGAGCTCGAAATCTATGACCTTACAGTAGATTCAAACGTATTTACTAATCTAGAAAATCCAGAATATAAGGTATACAAAGCAGAGGTTTGGGCAGGTTTGAAAATTTAGTCAAACCTAAGAGTTGGCTTAGTCAACTGCAGTCACGGTATCACATGGTGCCATACTGTCCCCACTGTTTATACTGGAATTAAACCAAACCAAAATCCAAACGAACGCAAGGAAAACGCTTTTACTGCGTTTTCTTTGCGTTCATTTTACGCTTCGGAGGACCGAATATATCCCATGATTCATACATGCTGTACATTAGAAAATGCAGAAAAAAGCAGGGTTTTATTTCGTTTATTTGTTTTCATATCCAGTGCCCGACACTGCCCCCACAGGTAAACACACAAACTACAATTTGTCCTGCAGGCTGGAGTTAGACAGAGACAAACGAACGCCAGTGTAGAAATCAATCGAGCGCCACTACAAAACGCAACATAAACGTCTAGGACGTTCAGAGCGTGTTCGTTTATCCAAAAATTTAACGCCCGTGTGAACAAGGCCTAATTGTGTAAATAAATCTTAAAACGGAACTTAAGAAGCATATTCAGGCAACCGTTAATTTTGGTGCATTGAAAATGTAATTGTATTGTGATACGGCTATCATACTGTGCATCCTTACAGCCCTGTGTTTTACGTGTGCTTAGTTTCGCTGATTTATAACTGAAACAGGATTCAACTCCACTATATAGGATTCAACAAGTGAGAGCTCGGTAGTGCCGGGTGTTGAATTTACGATCTTCCGATCACTATCCAAAAGTCCTAACTAATGACCAAAACGCCCTTTTTTGTAACTGGAGTGTCAGGGTGACAAACATGCTACATTTTATGACATTACATTATCATACTTCCAGTGATCTTTTTTTTTTTTCATTTTTAACAACAACAACAACAAAAAAAAACATGCACTGAAGCTTTAACAAATCATTCAGTCTACATATAAACATAGCTACTGGGGTTGTGAGTATGTACTGGGTTCAGACCTTTCCTGCTTCAGAGCGTACTCCAGCATCTTGATCCTCCTCACCAAATCCTTCTTCAGGTTCTCCTGGCCTTTCCGCTCACCCTGTAGGAAGGCAATCTGAGCCTGAAAACACACCAAGACACATAACACTGTTAAGCACTTGAACCAGTTGCAGGCAACTACATCCAACCTGATACGGCTTTGATTTTGCATTTGGGAAATAAAAACGACAGCTTACTAGAAGAAATCTTAAAGAGTACAAGAATTGGTCCAAACATGAACAAAAGGTTTTTCTAGCAATCTGAGAAACTGGAACTGACTTGGTGACGGCACAGGAAATGACTGCTTTTGTCATCTTGTAATGTCACCATTTGTAAGCAAAACTGATCTGGATGCCGGTCCGGTTCATCACTGCATCCTATTCACTCCACATTGCTGGGATATGTTCGGAAACATCTTTTAATGCCCTCTCTTTCTCATGACACAACTTCGACATCTTACTACCTCTCCATCAGTCTGAGACCAACCTCCTACACTATATGGCCAAATGTTTCTGGAAATCTGACCGTCGCACACATATGTGGTTCTTCCCCAAACTGTTGAAAGCACACGTTGTATACGATGACTTTGTACGCTGCAGCATTACAATTTCCCTTCACCGGAACCGAGAGATCCGAACCTGTTCCTGCACGACAATGCCTCTGTGTGTAATGGGAGCTCAATGAGTATGTTTTTTGTCAAGGTTGGAGTGGAAGACCTCGAGTGGTCTGTGCCCTAACCTCAACCCCACTAAACAACTTTGGGATGAACAGGAACACTGCCTGCACACCCAGGCCTCCTCACCCAACACACACCCGACCTCACTGGCCGAATGAGCACAAATCCTCACAAGCATGCTCCAAAATCTAATGGAAAGCCTTCCCAGAACAGTGTAGGCTCTTATTATTAAGCAATGGGGGAATAAACTTGGAATATGGTGTTCAACAAACACAAAGCATCCACAGAACTTTATATAGGCCATATAGTATACTAGTTCCCCCATCTTCTTACTGCTCCACAATTCCATTCCCTGTATTCTCGAATAAACATCCAGACGTGTTCTTTTTAAAATGATGCCTTTATTATATCACTTTTTGCGATGTACCAAGTTTAACCAATCTGTTATTGTGCTGCTTTCCACACCCCAAGGTCCACTGGCTCCTCCGCCTCCTTCCCATTTCGGCTATTCCCAACTAGGGGTCGCCACAGCGGATCTTTTTGTCCGCACGGCCGATTTGGCAGAGTTTTTACGCCGGATGCCCTTCCTGACGCAACCCTCCCCATTTATCCGGGCTTGGGACCGGCAC
>JAOVYU010000004.1:7024123-7049544 GCA_025674565.1 Synodontis membranacea
GCAGAATTCATAAAATGTAATTTATAACACTATTTGTACGCAAAAAAAATAGGATGCCTAAGACTTTTGCACAGTACTGTACATCTGAAATTTGTAACTGCACGCAGACTTTTCTCCCACTTCCTTTCTACTTTGGTTACCTGAACAAGCCACTCATTATCATTTTTGCTCTAAGAACACATTTCAATAATTAAAACTCCTGTATGCTTAAGTTCCGGCCTTCAGGAAAGATGTTTGAGAATGTTGAAACTACTTATTATACAGTCTAAAACAGAAGCATGTGAAGAACCAAACCAGTTTTTCTAGACCAGAGGTCCCCAACCTCCGGTCCGTGGATCATTTGGTACCGGGCCGCAAAGAAACAATTGTGATATTAAGCAACAATCATTAAATCGTAATTGTGGTAACAGTAACTGTAGGAATTTTCTTTACTTCTTCTACTGAGAGACTGGTTGATGAAATCCACAGCACAACTGCCCCATATGTTTGGGTGACTTCTCATCTTTATGAGTCCCTTCAGCTAAAAACCGTTTGCAGTTAAACACTAAAATGCAGTCGTTTGTTCCAGCAGGTGCCTATTTAAGTGCATGCGTCACATAAATATGCCATCTACCGTCTCACACTCATCAATAAACGGTCATGGCGCTGTGTGAGGTTTCTGTGTAAGTGTTTAGAGAGATGTGATGAGGTGAGGTGTGGACGCACAGTGCTCCGGTGTGTGGAAAGGGATAAGCGACTTGTTCCAAAGGCAACACGACACAGGGAGCGTGCTGATCGACTGCAGGCATGGTGTGGGCGTGTGTGAGTAAGGTGGAGAGCAGAAATGAGACATACTCTGAGGGGTCTGAATACCTCACAGGCCAGCAACTATTTTGCTATCTTGAACAGAAACATTGATTTAATACAAACGATCTTGAGATCTTGGAGTTTCAAGGCAATGTAGGCTTTAAGAAAATGTAACATGAGCTAAAAAAAAAAAAAAAAAAAAAATTAAATAAACAAAAAAACAAGCAACCCGGAAATGTTCACCGCCGTCTACTAACCCAGTAATCTAAAAAAAAAAAATGTAATCTATATTGTGCAGTGTTAAAAACACAAAGTGGCAACATTACAATTTAATTCAGAGCTTTAATTTTATTTATTTAAAATTTTATTTAAGCTTTTTGCTCACTCTCTCACTCATTTTCTACATCGCTTATCCATTGTGGGTCACGCGGAAGCCGGAGCCATTCTCAGCTGACCAGGGACGTAAGTTGGGGTACATGCTGGAGAGGTCGCTATTCCATCACAGGGCCAAAACAGAGACGAGCAACCATTCACACTCACACCTACGGGCAATTTAGTGTAGTCAGTCAACCTTACCCGCACGTCTTTGGAGTGAGGGAGGAAACCAGAGTACCCAGAGGAAACCCACGCAGGGACGACATAAAATCTTCACACAGAAAGTCATCCTGTTTGACCTGGTTATCGAACCCGGGACTTTCTTGCTGGGACTTGACAGTCCTAACCACAACACCAAAAATACCCTTATTTCCTGGTATGTGCTGTTGGGTGAAACTAAATGCACCCAATTTAACGATTTTAATAATATTTAGCCTAATGATAGCACACTAGCAACCTTGGTTACTGATTTAAACAATAAAATAAATAGCCTAATGATATGTAATCAATCAGGTGTGACCTGATTTTTCAAAAACATTTAAGAGCTTGGGCAAGTAAAAACAGATCAGATTTTTTTCCCCTCAAAACCGTAAATATCAAAATTCTAATTATAACAGTGAATTTCCTCTAGGCGCCACACTCGTATTAGCTAATTAGAGTAAATACATTTAGCTAATTAAACAAGTCATATTAACTTGCTACGTAACCATACAAATAGCCTGTTTGTCAATTTGATCACATGCAACATTTCTATTGTTGGAAATGTTCTGGTCCTGAGGTCTGTAGTTGTAGTGTTGGTTGGATCCCTCAGCCTTTATAATCCAACAATCTTCAGCAGCCTAAACGAGCCTAGAAACATGGATTCTGCCAAAAGCGAAATAGCATGGTAAAGCTGACATGGGTGTTGTCGCTGTTACTGTCACCGTCGATTACAAAGTCTGTTCCTTTTCACATCTGACGAAAACACGCGCGAAACGGAAAGAGTGAACGCGAACAAAGCGGTTTTTCGCGCAAAACAACTTTCATCTTCCTTCAATTATGCACGATTTCATAATTGCAGCAGAGCAACACAACAGAAAGGTACTCAAAGCAAAAACAAGAACACGATGCCAATGTGTCAAATGAGATTTCAGTAACTAATTCAAAGCAGCTCAGAGATGGAAAACAGAATCTCGTCCACCCTTTTGGCCTAAAGTATTTCAATTAATTTTGCTTAAAAGCCTGAAAAGCATCCACAAAAAAATCCTCTTTTTTTTCATGTTGTTACTGAAAGCAAACTAGAAACCAAGGACACATCCTTAGAAGAACGGGTAAATAGTACTGATAGTCAGATCAGCAGGAAAACCTCCTAACACTGGACCGGTAAGTATCTTGCTGAACCCATACTCGCATGAAAAAAACCACAATGTTACTGGGATACGACAAAAGCCAAAAAAAAAAAAAAAAAAAAAAAGCCCCCAAAAAACCAAAAACAACAATTTAAAGGTCACACCTGATGGGTTCAATCCGTCAGGCAAATGCAACCCAGCTTTTCTCCTTGGCCATGTAGTTGCCTTTCATTTGCTTCAACAGATAAAAATAAATAGCCTTTAAAAAAAAAAAAAATAAAAAAAAATAAAAAAATAAAAAATGTTCCTGGTCCACCATTTAAAAAAAAAAAAAAAAAAAAAAAAAAAAAAAAAGATCTTCCTGTATTTCCACCCATTTCATCATCATGATCTCAATTATCACTGGCTATTGACCAGATCCATTGATCAGATTGCTACTACTGTACCTGTTACTACAACCAGAGAACGAAACTCTCGGAAGGGAGACATTATAGTCTGAGGTGGCAGAGGGTGGAATAACGATAGAAACAAGACACTGCTAGAAATCTGCCAAAGGTACCAAAAAAAAAAACCCTGTACTTACAAAAGTAGTTTCTATGGCCTTGAGCAAAATTCCACAGGAAACTGATGTGTCAATACCACTGCACATACAGCCATGGGGTAGCACAGATTCTGGTCAATATTTTGTACCAACCATGACTCCGACTTTTCCAAAATATCTTCGTGACGGGTAGAAAGCTAGCAGGCGATTGAAGACTGCGCTAGAAATTTTGATGTGTATCCTGATGCAAAAGGGATTCAGTAGAACTATTGCCCATTGAGAATATACATATTACATATACAAATACATAGTCATTTGATTAACATTACAATATCATGATACTATCCGAAGTAATGAATAACACACGGAGAGGCTTGGTGTTATAGGAAAATAATGTGTGATGATGCCTGATGCGAAGCAAAATTACTGTTTCCAGCCTGAAGTTGATCATTTTCCTATAAGAGAACGTCATCAAATGTTACAGTCCAGAAATCTGCCAGTGAATTTTTTCTTTTTTTATTAATTAATGAATGCAATGTGGTATTTGTTTAATCAATTTATAGTTAAAGTTGTGTAACATCCATAGAAGTTGATTCTTATTGTTTACAATTTTGTTTCTCACTCTTAACCTAATAAGACTAAAAAAAAAAAAAGAAAGAAAGAAAAAAAAAACCCTAGCAAACTTCATCACATCAACAATGATTGGAAATACAGCTGGAACTACAATCAGACCTGACCTGCTGTTATGAAAAATAATTAAACACCATAAACTACACTATATGGACAAAAGTTTGTGGACACCTGACTATAACACTCGTATGTGCTTTGTTAAACATCCCAGTTCAGATTTAGTCCCTTTGCTGTTATAAGCAGCTCCATTTTTCTGGGAAGGCGTTCCACTAGATTTTCTGGAGCATGTCTGTGGGAATTTGTGTCCATTCACCACATGAGCGTTAGTGAGGTCAGGCGCTGATGTTGGGTGAGGAGGTCTGGGGTGCAGTTGGCGTTTCAGTTCATCTCAAAGGTGTTCAGTGGGGTCGGAGTCAGGGATCTGAGTAGACCCTCTCAAGTTCCTTCACACCAACCTCAGTATACCATTTCTTCACTGAGCTCGCTCCATTGTGCACAGGAGCATCGTCATGCTGGAACAGGTTTGGGCCTCTTAGCCCCAGTGAAGGGAAATTTTAATCATACAGCACACAACAACATCCTAAACAATTGTGTGCTTCCAACTTTGTGGCAACAGGTTGCACTGTAAAAAGACTACATACTGGTGTCATGGTCAGGTGTAGACAAACTTTTTTCCATATAGTATACTATAAAAGTGTGTTACTGTGATCTGGAGAAACAGCATTTCATAGTCTGAAGGATTCACCAAGCAGGGGTTTGGAGAACCACTAGTAGCCGTTATAGAATAGTTAGAGCTTCTTGCAGGAGATGCCAATTTCTCTCAGGTAGAACAGTGGACCAACAGTGTGCTGCAAAACCATCCAAATGCAGACCAACCTTAGACCAAAGTCCTTCTCAATACACACATTTGAAACAGGTGTACAGTAGATTAGTCTCCAAAAAATGGCCTGTGTGCTTCCTCAGAAGAGCCGAGGAGCAGGTTACTACCTAAAGGCTTCTACAGGAACCCTGTTTCTATCTAGAGGTTCCAGTGAGTATAGTCTTCAGCACATCCAGTTGGGAACAGGGTCTGAATTACACCCTCAATCCCCCATTACCTCCACTTTAGGACCCTTTAGTGTGGAGCTTACAATCACCATAGAGACATAAGACCGTCTACATCTCAAATTTCACCTAATCTATGTGCTGATATTACACCTCACACCATAGCTCTGGTAAATTCTCAAACTGGAGGTGATGATTCATTTTCTGTAACAGCAGGTCTAACAGTTCCAGCTGCAAGACAAATCACACTCTCATATAAACGCTCTCGTTCTAATATGCTGTCATTTCTATGGTAACTCAAACGGACATGTATGAGAGACACTCCACGAATGATATCTAACAATGGATGGATATTTTTTTTTTTTTTTTTAAAACGGTTGTTACTGAAGAAAGAAAAACACCTGGCCTGTGGGTAAGCTTTCTGTAAGGGGATGTTTATTTAACATTTACGGATGTATAATCCACATCCGCATGCTGATATAAAACTTTTCTGCTGAGGAAAGTCTTCACAACTGTGAACTTTGTCCTTTGTGGTTTCTCAGTCATGTGAAGGGAACAACTTTGTTTTTATGCAAGAAATAACTAACTTGTTTCGTGGAATGTCACTATAAAGTAATTCATAGTCGGTAGGATGGTAACTGTAAATCAAGCTGGAAAGCTTTGATGATAAAAAGGAAAAATTAATCTTCCGTCCATTTCGCTACTGCTCAATACTGATATGCGCAAGAAAAACGAAAAAAAAAAAAAAAAATAGAAATTTAGGTAGAAAATCAGATTTGTGCCACTTCAACCATACAATGTAAAGATGCCCATTAGGGGTGTAATGATGCATGTAAAAATGTGACAATGTGGAAATGTTAATTGTGCAGTTGCACTGTTTGAACACATGTGATTATGTTCTTTCATGGACAGCCTATGCTGACTGATTGCCCAATAGCCCCAGATTGAAGCAATCAACATGCATTATACTTTCTACTGTTACGAGACCATGTTATAAAGGTCACAAAAGAGTTCTCGGGTACTTTAAAACAACACCAAAAGAAGAGGAAGGCGGTCATTTAAGTCAACTTTGGAGCTCTATTTCTAATCAACTTTTGTGGATGTTCTACAGTTTATAACAACTATAAACGGATTTAAAAAAAATACAACATTTCATTCATTAATAAATTATACGAGAATTTAAAATTGTATTTATTTTTTTTTTTTTTAATAAACCTTCGATCAATATCAAACCTCCATTTATAGCAATTTCAGAGTTTTTTTGCTTTGTACAGGCAAAAATGCACATTTTGCATTTTTCAGAAATAAAAAAAAAGGGAGTCTTTTACATTATAATTTTTTCTTTATTCAGCTGATCTAAAATGTAAGGCTAATATTGGTCAGGAAGAAACACTCAGAATTGGGTAGCTGTGTCTACTTAGGCAATCTAGAAATGCAGGAAAGTGGAATCCGAGGTGGAGAAGCAACCCAAGGCCACTTAAGACAACAAGATCCCAAAACAAAAAAAAGTTCCAAAATAGAACAGAATTCCAAAAGTTTTGGAATTCTATAATCAAACTGATGCCACTTCGAAAAAATTAATTCATGAATACATGCAGTATCCTCAGTAGGCTGAGTCATAAACAACTCCCTGTTTGATCATTAAGGCATTTCTACAGGCTGCACACTGTATAAGATGCCTTCTAATGGCTTATATCATATCTGCATAGGATCTTCAGTTAACAGCTTGTACAAAGTAGTGCCAAAAAAAAAACCTAAACTGGTTGTTTGGATTCGGCTACAGGCTCTGTCGAAGTGGATGCTCTGGGGTCTGATGCTTTGCTGCGTAGGACGCCTCCCAGTGTGTCATCTTTTTGAATATGCAGTAAAAAAAAAAAATTAGAATCTGGAAGACATTCTGCTTGATGGATCATTTTGCAATTTATGTGTTAAACGAACCACACCTTTGAAGATTGGCCACATTATAGACATTGGGGGGGATTGCTGATACGGGACTGCCAAGCAAACCCTATTTCAAATATACAGGAATTTCCAAATGTGGATTTCATAGACAGGGGTTCAAAAAAAAGCCTTAAACGATTCATCAGCAAGAGTGCAGTCTCTTCAGTGGAGCTGCGTATATTGCAGTCTAGTTCACTGTCAGTTTGAACTAAAGAAGCACAACAATGGAGCATGTTTTGTCTCTGCACTACGGTCATCCATACAACCGCCGCTGGTTTCTTTCCATGTTTTTACAACAGTCATCTGACCTCCCGTACTTTGGCCTAAAGCTTGTCTGAAAGAAACAAAAGCAAATCTACAAAACGGCCAAACAACTCTGGATTGCTTAGTCTCCCGAGGGTTGGTGTGCCTCTCCGAACCAGACGGCACATGTGATCAACATTCATAAAGACAAAATATATATTAAAATATAAAACATTAAAATATACATGTATAGCAAACGATAATTCAAAGCAGTTATTTTTAATGAGATGCATTTTGATGTGTTATTCATAGTACAATGTTTAAAAAAAACAGTACTTTGAGTCTCATATTGCTTCCTATTCACTAAATATGCTCACTACATAGGGCAAAACATAATGAGACATAGAACAAACAATAACCAACTAGGAGACAAACTACATCAATGTTATTACACCTGTGCTTCGTTATGAAGTTTTGTTTTCTATTATACTGATAATGTGGTGAAGTGTATTACAGTGAGTTCATCTTTAACAAACAGCAGAACAGTGGATTCTCGTCACATTGCTTTCGAGCGATGTTAGCTAGCTGTATTAACTGATAGGCATATTTCAGCAACACGTGTTGCAAAGATCAGCAAAAGTGCTGTTCTGCTCAACTCCGAATAGTCCTTCCACAAATCACTTGCATAAGGTTGAGACTGTAATGCACACATTTTATAGTAATTCACCGGGTGCCTCGACGGGGATGGGTGTTGAGCTAAGGCTGTTCTATCTGCAGTTTGCGACTCTTTTCGATCAAAACAGCTACATCCTAAATTGAAAAAGTTAACTACACAGTCCACTTGTGTAATGTTAGCCAAGTCAAATGTATATCATTAAATATGCTTTTTTAAATGTTACATATTTCACCTTAGTCAGTTATCCACTTTTACACAGCCTGTTCAAGATGGAATGCTACCTTTTTCCCGCCTCGCCTTTCTGTGTAAAAAGGTCCGAATACGAATCGATGTCCAAGGGACAGGCAGCATCGCGGAACAGGGGTGTGACGTTTTTGACACTGGCGATCTTCTTTCGGAGACCGGTGCGAATTCAAACGTCTCCGTCTACAGCGTGCATGACTGCCTCAAATCACTTCCCACTTCTCTTCAATACCTCCTTCATCATATTTCTGTTTCTACGAGTACCTAAAGTTCCTATGAAAGAAATGCATAAGAGTTGGCAGATCTGTGGAAGCATGAAATAGATGACATGCATTTATTTTGACTACATTTCAAGGCAGCAAGAACAAATAACCACAATTTCTGAAAATCAATGACAGCTTGGAAGTAATACACACACACACACCCACACACACACACCTGTCTGTTACTGAGGTCATCACACGATATGGCTTATCTCCCAGAAGGAGAGGTGTGCTTTTAAAACCTCCACAAACTTAGATCTGACCAAGCAGGTGCACACACACACACACACACACACACACACACACACACACACACACACACACACTATTTTCCATCTCTGGTACGACTGAAGTGTTCTCACAGCAGAGCACAGCATTACAGTTGATTTATACACCACAATAATTCACAAAAAGCTTATGACAGTAAGAATTCTTATAGTGGATTTAGAGAGCTAATTGGTGAAAAGCTGGAGACCAAAGGAAGTGTCTAGAAAGCCAGAACGTCCGGGAAGCTAGAACAGATTTTAAACTGAATCAAAGCAACGTTGATCCAGTGAATTCATTTCTATGGGCTTAGCTGGTGGTTACAGTGAAAGCTGAGGAGAAACAAGTGTCCAGTTACAAAAATGAGAAAGGTTCCTTTCCGTTCCCACAGGGTCCATTTCTTGAGCTTAAGATCGATGGCTCTCATGACTGATTTTCAATAAATGCATTTCTTCAGATATCTTCAATAACAGCTTTTAGCTAATCAGAGATGTGGTGGATCTGGATCCTATCCTGGGAACACTATATATGAGGCAGAAATACATGCACCATGAACACACATTCTTGGTTTTTTGTGGGGGTGGGAGGAAACCAGAAAACCCAGAGGAACCCTACTTGTGAAACTAGATACGGACAGTAAGCTGAGCTCAGGATCAAACCCGGGGAGTCTGAAGCTGTAAGCCAGCAACGTTACCTGATGTGACACCTGCTGTCACCTGACATTACAGTTTAATCCAACTTAAACGTAACCCGTTTTGCTGCCCACCCCCAACGTGCATTATTTTCATATGACAACGTCTTATTTCACTTATACCACAAAAAACATTTTGCTGACGAATGACCTGAATGACATGCTGAACATTGTAAAGGTTTACAGTTAGATTTAAATGTTATTGGACGTCCGAGAGACAAGTTAGTTCCTGTTCGCACCTACATTACATGACCGCGATAAACAGTCACTCCTTTACTCCTTTAGTCTCTCGCTCCCTCTCCCTCAAAATACGCAGCAGGTCATTTTACCGAGAAAGCAGAACGCGTTGAAACTCCTCTGTCCTGAAGACTTTCCCGAACTGGCGAACTTAAACCATTACAAAGCACTTACAACCAAGACTCCTCCTAGAAAAGTTAATCGATATCTCCTAACACAAATGCCACCACGTCAACGATCCCACTTTTTACTTTGTTAACGTCACGTTTTTAAAAACCTGCTTATTATTATTATCATTCTTAAATTATGTGGATCACACGCCATACAAGTCCCAGTGTATGACCTGTTAGCATAGAAACAATAACGGATTGGAACAAGCTCATAAATCAGTAACCTGTCAATCGTGTTTCAGCCAGAACTACTGTCTGGGCATGTGGTTATACAAAACAGTGCACACCTTTCAACCTAACAGAGAATTCAAGAATTCAACCACACCGTAGTACCTCTGTTTGTACTGACATGGAAGAGAAATTCTCTTCATTTACACATTTACCATCATGCACATGTAGAAATGTGAAAGGAAAGCCGCCTCGCACACACGTAACTACATCTGCGTGTCTAGGTTAATCATGGCATAATCACTTAGACTTCGCAAAAGCTCATTCCGGCCTTACACGCATTTTGAGATGGACATGACACTATGCAAAAAACAGGAGTTCTGGGATATAAATTAGGGCTCCATTGACCTTTGGCTAATGAGGGCTTCAGAGCAGCGACCTGCTGGAGTCTTTTGGAGACGGTTACGCTCGTCACTCCACTTACACTGCATGTGTTATGGTCATTTGCTAGTCCGGTGATGATGAGAGAGGCGACATGAGTCGCAACATTGGAAGGAAGCTCACTTTATTTTCGAAGCCTCTTGTAATGTACCGGGAATTCTGTTTTACATAAAACAGATAAACTCAACGTCAGTGCCTCTAGCTGGTGTAGTCTAATTTAGGGTTCGTCCGGTAGCACTATTGTTCTCTAAGATGAAAGCTTTGCTCTTTACTCTGCAAGAGTTGAGATGTACTGTATCTGCCTGTATATATGTCCTTATTATAAAAGTCATTACACAGCATTGTACATTTTCACACTATTCAGAATTCACAGCAGATCCATAGCACAGCCATCCTAAAGTAGTCGACGTAGACCGCCGTTTATACGTGTATCATAGTTCATACCACAGCTGGCTTGACTTGTGGATTAAATCAAGACCCAATAAAATAAAACAACATAATTCTCCTTTTTTTTTTTTTTTTTAAATGTCGTCGCAAAATCTAATTGTGAACTGAATTGAATCGTACATTCCTACATTCCAAATTAAATTTTTTTTTAAAAATTTGCTTATTTGCTTAGCCTAATAATCTACTGCCAAACAATCTTTCCATGTTAATAACCTTGCCATGAAATATATTTATGACGCTCACCCTCCTAGCGTTTGTCTCGTCTTTTACGGGGTCCGCTTACATGTTTGATTTGGCAGAGTTTTAACGCCGAGTTTTTAACGCCGGGTGCCCTTCCTGACGCAACCCTCCCCATATATCCGGGCTTGGGTCCGGAACGCAGGAATACACCAGAGTGTGTGGCTAGGTCTTTGTACAGCACCCAGTATTCTCTGGATGTCTCCCATCCAAGTACTAACCAGGCCCGCCAAAGCTTAGCTTCCGAGAACAGGCGAGATCGGGCACTCCCAGGGCAGCATGGCTGACAAATACATTTATGACACTGAAAAAGATTAAGATAAATGTTAATAAGAAGGCGAAAGTACAAAACGATACAATGCACTGACACTGCATTGGTTCAATCTGCCGTTACAAAAAGAAATGCACTAAAATATAATATTTTGCGTCTCGGTATCATCCCGTGAAACCTGCATCGTGAGACGTCTCTTATAGTGGTTTTAGTGGTTTAGCCAATCCCTAGCAGCGATGCACTGACACCTTTTTTTCCGGACAGTCTACGAGCACATAGTCTTTGGTACATGTCGAACCTGATACTGAAACAGGAGTAACTTAGTATTAAGCACTCAGGGGAATCACGGAGCTGTGTTTAATCTGATGTGCTACTAGCATCAGAACATCAGCATCATTCATATAAAGGCGGTCGAACTGAGCGTGCAGAGCAGTGTCAGCGAGTGTGGCCATTAAAAGAAAAAGAGAACTGCAAATAGACCCGTGAGCGAAGTTTAAACCCTGGCAAAAGGAAAAGTTTCAGTGCTCGCACGAGGGCTCTCGTACACAGCTCTGTTTCATGCCCCTATACCTTTGCGTGAGTGCAAATTATGGCACTCTGCACTCAATGGCCATGCTTGTCCTCACGTTTTCTATTAAATTCAATTCAAAACATCCCCAACTTATATCCCCCATAAACTAATCATCAATAGTTAAGCATTGAAGTGCAATTGTTTGTTCAGCTATGGTATCTAGGCCCAAATGAATTATATGAAGCTTGCTCCTTACTTTACAAATTTTTTGCTGAACATTCCCACCAAAGACACTGGCTTTCTGTCCAAGTCACAGCACCTCCTATAGGGCTAGTGTCTATAAGTCTGGAAAAAATGTGACACTATACAATCAGCAGGAGGTAATGGGTACAAGTTTGCACACGAGGAATGACAGAGAGAGAGAGAGAGAGAGAGAGAGAGAGAGAGAAACCTGTTGGAGCAGGTACACACACCCACAAATGTGAAAAACAATCTTGTGCTGAGGCTGGAACGCTCATTAGAACAGCAGAGAGTTAGTCATGCCTGGAGCAACAAGGCTGCAAACATCACACTGTTCTGACTGGAGGAGGTCCTTTACATCACGGTCACATTTTTCAACCCCACATGTGCTGCATGCATACGTTACCATTCGCACAACACAATTCAAAGGCTACTGCGCTTGCTGTGCGTGGTCACATTTACTGCTATTGTCGATTTCATTTCATGTTATTTTTATTCAATAATTCAGTCAGGTACATTTCATTTCCCTTTGTCTTTTGCTTTCAGTTGTCTCATCTTTTTCTTCACATTTAATAATTTTACTTACAGCTGGTTTGAATGCATGCTCACTTCTCTGCGATGCCTGGGCCCGACAACAAATTCAAATTCAAATTTTTATTTGTCACACACACAGTCATACACAGTACGATATGCAGTGAAATGCTTAAACGACCGCCCATGACCTTAAAAATAAAAGCTTATAGATAAGAAAAAAAAATATGAATAAAAAGAAGTACAATAGAAAATAAATTTAACTAGGATAAAATAAATAAATAAATAAATATATTCTGTGCAAATAAGAACATCTCCTTCACAATATAGCAAAATATAGAAAATATAGAGGAAAAAATAGAAATATAGTGTAAAATATAGAAATTTAGAATGTAGTGTAATAAAGAAAAAAAATGAAGTAAAAATGACTGGAGGTGTGCAAATATGCATAAAAAGTGACTTATTAAAGTGTCTTGTACAATGGTCCAGAAATGAAAATATAAAAAATGCAAATATGCAAAATGTAAGTGTCCATGAATGTCCAGTCAATATTGGGTGTTTAAAAGATGGTATCAGTCCTGTGTGGTGTTGTGGTGCTTGAGAGACCTTATCGCCTGCGGGAAGAAGCTCCTCCTCAGTCTCTCTGTGTTGGCCTTCAGGGAATCACTTTTGGGAATTTTGGGAATCACTTCCCAAAATCCTAACTGACGTTAAAAATGTGGGAGACACTAGATACGGTTAGCTGCAGGATTACTGCCTCTTTTTCATATGTACTTTCTTGTGTACATATAATCATCTGCATGATATATTGCATCATATGGGGAAAAAAATGTGGTTTCCAAATGTGGTAATCAAAGATGAAGAAGAGGATGAGGCAATGCAGAACAACACAAATACCCCCTTTCCAGAAAATGTGAACGAGGTGCTAGTTCTCGGCTGGTGCTAGTGCTGGTTTGGAGTCGGAGTCGACTTGCAAACCTTCTAGGAACAGGTTTATTTTACAGCGCCACCACAGAGCCATATCAGTGCGTCACTACATATACATTTGTATACGCCTCGGATTTCTTCAACGATGCTCCGATTTCACATTCACACCGCTCCGGTTTTTCTTCCTCAAATTGTTCAGACTACATGCTAACATGTTTGTTTGTTTTTAATGCCGGTCATAAAGTTTTAGCTGGTCTTGTTTGTTTTACAGCGAGAACCCATGACATAAGCGGTTCTCGGTTCTAGACCAGCAAGGAACTGGTGCCGCTCTCAAACCAGGTTTACTGGCCAAGAACTGGTTGTCAGTTGCCTGGCTCCGGACCAGCCGTTGAACTGATTTGGTGCAAAAAGACGAGTTACTGTTATCACCCCAATGTGGATTATTTTCTTAGAACAACACACACTGAAGTGTTTTATTGTCCTTATGCCACAGCAATTATAAACAGTCATTACCTTACCAGGCTCTCTTTTTTCCTCTCCCTCTCTCTCTCTCTCTCTCTCTCTCTCTCGGTAAATGAGACAAAGAAAAGGAGCTCGTCGTGTTACCAAGAAACCACAAACCATACTCCTCTACCCTGAAGATTTTCCCATCATAGAAAATGTAAACTTACAGCTTTACCTCCGACTGTTACATACAGCTAACACTGGAGACTCCTTCCATACATGTTAAGTAAACGTCTCCTTAGAGCTTATAAAGTTTCAACATATGAACAATTACACCTTTTCTATAAAACAAAAGCAAGTTTCAATCCATTTAACATTATGTTCCATGTCCAACCATACAACTCGATGTGTATCTATAGTCATTATTATAGATTTTATATTATAGATAACTGTACCAGGATGAGAAAATTGAAATTGTTGCAATTACAAAAAGCTAATCGACACCTCCTGAGCAGTCAGAATTGAGAACTTATTTGAGCAATTTATATATTTACAGTGAGGAACAAAAAAAAAGTTATAAAATCATTGGTATTGGATGGCAATGCCGATAAACATTTGCCGTTATATAATTTACTTTCATTGAAGTTGAATGAAAATTAAAGTTTTTTATGTCCTTCCTCATTTTGGTCACCTGCCGATTCCCACCCGTTCCAGCTCTCTCCTACAATACGACAGCTAACATCATGAGCCAGCCCGTCACATCTGTCTGAACTGCTGCTCCTGCTGTGCCACGGGGCAGTGTAACACACTCGGAGATAATCTCTATCCGCCCTCTTCTGCATTCATGTTCAGCCAGTGTGTCTGTGATTGACAGGAGAGAGAGAGAGAGAGAGAGAGAGATAGAGTACACAATCACTCCCAACAACAGCACTTTTGCTTTTCAGCTTCTGGCCATGGACGGCTGTGTCATCGTCAGGAAAGGAACTTGCAAAAATCTTTCGACATTCTCTGCTGCGCCACTCGGACAGATTTTTTTTCTTTTTTTTAAACGTGTCCGTACTTTCACTAAGTGTTAACTACTACTTCAGTAAGACCTGGCTGAGTGGATTAGTGTGGGTTTAGACTACGTCACTGTGCTATTTCTGAATTCACCTCGGCTTTCTGTCCTTTATCACTCATCCTCCTTCTCTCTCTCTCTCTCTCTCTCTCTCTCTCTCACTGGAGGAGGAAAGACCTGGTCACAAGGGGATTGGACTTGTCTCTGTTATGCCTGGACCACTTAAAAAAAAGAAAAAAAAAAGAAAGCACAACCACTGTCTTACATATCACAATGTATCATGTAAATGATTATCGGAACACATGCGCCGGAGAGAACGACAGCGAGAGCGCGAGGGGGAGAGAGGGCGCGAAAGAGGCAGTGCAGTGCAGTGCAGGAGGATGAGTCACCACAGATACTAGCTTGTAAATCCCAGCTTCTTCGGCTTTCCATCCTCTGCTGCAGAGTCGGTCCTAGAATTCCTTGCAAACATCCACATGCGAAAAACACACACAGGGTAGAGCACAAAAGCGTGCTCCGCTCTCACTGCTTTGCCTGACGCACTGGTGGATTTTAATGCTGTGCTTCAGCTCTATTAAAATACATAAATACATAAATAATTCACCTCTTGACCAAGAATCCATTTCTTTGTTTGTCATAGAACAACGATCACTAACACACAGTCAGCTTTAATATTTGGCGTACAATAACAGCCATTATACTGGGGAGAACATGCAGCTTTCGGAAGAACAGATACTGTAATCATTCTGAGTTATGAGTGATTAAGTGACTTATTTCACACCGAATGAGAAAATCTAAGGCACCCCCCTGACAAAGCAAACTGCTCTTGTGGGCGAGCAGGCGGGGGTTAAAATGTGCTTGCCTTCTAAAGACACTGTATCACTCATGCGCACGCAGCCCTTGTCGAAAGGCACGACAAACACGACGGCTATGAGAGTAATCACACGCACAAAAAAAAAAAAAAAGGAGAAAGCAGCCGTGGGGAAAAATGAGAAGATATGAACCTAGTAGCCCATTTCTTGCCGTCAACAACATCTTTTTGGAATTTGTCATATTTATAAAAAAAAAAAAACAACAACAAAAAAGTTGCACCCAATCTAGCCTAGCCATGAGTGAGATGGATGAAAACAGAGCTTTGCACAGCCATCAAACAATTTCCATTTGTGACTGTAGCTGCACCTTCAATTCTGGAGTTTAAAAAATGACTTGAGGCTTTTTCATGATCAGCGATGCAGGAAAAATACCAAGCGGCGCTACACATCATTAATTCAGGGCTGAATAAATACCTGGGGTTTACGTCAGAACATCGGCATATAAACCATATAGAAATCATGCAGGTGGGGAGATACAGAAGACGGCTGATGACTACAGGCATGAAACACATTTACCAGGATCTTTAAAGGAAACTTAAACCTTCCCTACAGGGCGGTAATTTAATATCTATGACAAGTTACGGAGTTAAATGATCCCCAATCTCAGGATGTACTGATCTGATACTGGCTTGGTATCGGTGCACAACTGATGCTTGTCGGACCTGGCCCCCGGCGTGGTTTATTCACGAACACATCAGACACGTGAAAACATGGCACACGAGGATATTAAAGTGCACCATACACGTCACACCTGTAACGCTTCACACATGTAATATAAAGGAAGTTCGCAGAGTCAGATCAGTTACTAAGACAATGTTCAGACCAGTACAGAGTATCTCCTGGACTGACAGTCTAGACCTCTGATATTATTATCATACTGAGAATGAAAAATTGGCATCTATCAGTGGCCAGGGATTCATTTCAAGGGCGATGAGGAAGTAGGCTACAATTACCTTGCCTGGGTGAGTGTCAGAAAGCAGTAAAAGCGATGATGGTGTTCGGAATAATAATGCCATATTAATAATGTTAAAGGGGCCGGCTCAGCCTTCCCAGAATCCTCCGTGGCAAGTAGCGAGTCACCATGTTCTATGCCATCAATATTCCAAAAACATTCCCAACAATTTGGCAACATCCAAGGCAATAGCTCTTTAATCGTAAAGCACAACTGAATGTAATTCAACAAAGTATCTTTATTTTAAATTCTTCAATCAATCCAATCCATATCCTGTACGCCATGTACCCGAACCGGCCTCAGGCCTCTCGCGGGCGGCCGTGAAGGAAAGAAAAGATGAGGCATATTATGTTCAAAGCCTCCATGTACAGTACGGCATGTAAATGAAAAAAGAAAAGAGTTAGAGATGGTTTTCGAAAGGATCGGTAGAGGATTTGCTGGACAGGTAGCAGGTACATGTTTTCAAAACAAAAACACCACACTGGAGTCTGGGAAAGGAGAGCTGGCCCTTTAATAGGCACATGAAATAAAATACATTGTGACAGTTCCTAAGAAAATGATTCTGATAGCACGCTCTTATAAAACCAGATGTGCGCTTCCTCCTCTCCTCCTCCAGCATGTCAACAGCTGTCACCATATTTCATGAATTGCTCAGAGTATCGCTGGTGGCTTTTGAACAGAAACGGGAAAAATCCAAGCACCTGATTGGGTAATAGTGACTCTCAACAAGTGACTAAACAAACCCAGGGATGTGTTCATATGAAGTTTTGCTTCATTTGAACATAAATGTTATTTGTTACATAACCATCTGTATGAATAAACATTTGGAACTAGTACCAAAAAAACCCAAAGATCACCCCTACCAACTACACCTCCGGGACCAATCCATCACTAAGCCAAGTTAATAATTTACCTACGTTATACTGTATATCTTTATTACAGCGAATAGCATTGACATAACAGTGACAGAATGACCATAACTGCGCCTTGCACGGTTCACTTTATTGGTAGAAAATTTAAGTACATTTTTTTTGTTTTTACTACTCATTGATACAGACACCGTCATGGAACATTTTGTAATTCCTTCTGTACGTGTTAGTTGCTGTAAGCCGTTTGAGTTTTATGCTTACGCTCTCATGGTGTTTAAACAGCATCTTTAATAAATACTGCAAGGACGGATGCCAGACAGCAAGTAAGTGCAAGGTGCCATGAATTGCACCGTGACTCGCAAGCAAAGTACACACCCTGGGGAACTAAGCGAATGCAAATGTGTGGAACCCAGTGCTCAGTGCTTGCAGAACTGAAGTGCTCTCTCACAGCTTCTCTGCACGCTTCCTACATGCTCACCAATACCAATACTGTGTGTGTCAACGAGTGCATTTTTCATCCTTGGACACTGTACCTACTAAATATTTGTGCTGGTTTCTTGTATGAGAATGCACGTGTCTAGATATTTTTCACAGAGCACAGGTTGCTGTCTGCTTCCAGATCTGCTTCCAGAGGCTTATGTACTGTATAAGTGGCATCGGATCAGACCCATATCCAATACCAGGATCACTACTGTTGCACCTCTGTTAGACTCAATCCTGATCCTAGAGATGCCCTGATCATGCACTGACACTAGTACACCTGTAGCACTGCAGAAAATGCTTTGATTTGTCTGAACCACACTTCCATAATCCTGGTCCTGTCCTGTACGATGTGCACGAAGACCAACACGATTCGCGCGCGCAGTGTCATGACAGATCCATCTCACCTCTCATCACAAGTTCAACAGCAGAAGGCCTGAGCCGCATGTCACCGACTCGAATTCATCCAGTGCATTGTTACATAAACTTCCTAAGAGCAGTTTTGGGAGTCAAATAAAGCGCATTAGGTTTTCAAATGTAAAGTTCAGTGCCGTGTCAAGGTGTGCTGCGCTTCTGACGTCATTCCCCGAGCTAACGCTGTGGCTTGATGGAAAAGGTGCTGGTGAGTGCAGAGACGCACACAAGCACACAATCAGTACGCAAAAAAAAGGAGAGGGGGAGAGAAAAAGAAATACACATTTGGCAAAATATCCAGGTGAATTACCTGTAATTCGGCGCGTTCCACATCCCACTGCGCTCTCTCCACCTCGAAACGGGCCCATTCGTGCTGCAGAAAGTGCAGGATCCCCGGGATATTATACTGCGCTCTCACCGCCTCTCCGCCTCCGTCGCCCGGCTGCTGCACAGCTTTTGCACCGCCGGCCAAAGCCGAGTTATTATTGTTGTTAAAGAACACACCGGGGCCCGCCTGTTCGTCCATGGCCAGGCCGGGAAGGGAGATCCGTTCGCCCAGGTTGGCACGACAACTCCGTCTGATTAAGCGCCTCTGTGCCCCTCACACTACTTTACAATATCCGCTTTCGGGTAAAGCAGAGAGGGAAAAAAAACAGATACAGCCGACAGATACAGCTCTCTCTACTGGGCAACTCGACTCAAAACCAGTAGTCCGCTGGCTAAATCCCAAAAAGGTCTCCCGCTCCCTATGTACACGCACATCCTCAAGTATGAAATACTTACTAGTGCGCCCTACATAGTGCGGAATCCGTCCGACGGAGAGCCGCTTTGAGATCCAGCCGTTATGATGTGACGCGAGCAGCGGGGACACGCCCACAAATAGAAGCGTAAGAGCGCGGCGCTCGCCCGCCCGCGCTGTCAACATTAGTCCGCTCTGATTGGCTGTCATAAATCACTTCGATTGTAAACATCCAGTCGGAAGGTGAAAAAAAAAAAAAAAAAAAAGCGTGCGCTGTGCATGATGGGACATGCGGTCGGTACTTTCAAATTTAAGCCTACAAAGTAACCTCTTTGTAGATTGTGTTTTATATATATATATATATATATATATATATATATATATAAATTAAATGATAATTATACATTGTTTTTTTTAACACAATTCTATATTTTTATTAACACAATGGTATATTAAAAAATACCAAGGAGTATGAACAAGATATCAAGATATCAAATGACAACAGTTGCATACCTTAATAAAAATTTCAATAAAATTTGTAAAGGTCCAGTTACATAAAAACATAGTGATCCTTTTTATTAATAAAGGACACCACAGAGTGGACATGGGGAGAGTAATCTTACTAAAATCAGGATCTTAGTAAGAACAGGGACCCTAGCCTTAATTTAACCAGATTTTTATTTAAATAGCTGCAAGGTAGGTATGCCTAATAAAATGGGTAAGTCTTTGAGAAGACATAGCATGCCATTGTTTTATAGGGTAATACATGTCTTTCTAAGTACAGGCAACAGATTTTTTTTGCAATTACACTGGAGCATCATATTTCCTAAATGTAATCACAAATGATTAGATGTTATACAACACAATTCTTTTGGACTAGGGATGAAATGCCTAAACATTGTTATCAGCACATACTGTACATGACTGCACTGAAGTGAAAGACTCTTCATAAGATTGTCTGCAGCGTTAATAAAGCACAAGGGAAGATCAACACTGAATTATTTTTTTTTTTTTTTTACACATTAATCATTTTAATTAACATGTTATCTTCAGTGGCTGTAAGATATATTTTGTAATAACACTGTGAGTTGATGGTTTTGTTTTTTTGTTGAAATGTCTTTCACTGATATGTTGATTTAGAGTATCTTTCTTTAACCTTCTCGTCTGTACACTCTGCTCAAACAGATAACGTTCTAAGGCTTTATTTGTGGTAATAAAATCATCACTACCATCATATTCATCATCTCGTAAATCACTTCTTCGGTGGAGTTCTCATTAATATGGCAGCACAGTGGAGCAGTGGGTGGTATTGTCCCCAGTTCAGTTCTGAGCTCGGGTTACTGTCTGTGTGGAGATATACATCTTCTGCCTGTGTCTGTATGGGTTTTCTTTGGATGCTCTGTTGTCCTCCCACATCCCAAAATCATGCATATGGATGGGACGGCTAATCTAAATTGCACCTAGGCATGAACAAGTGTCTGAACAATGTGGGTGAATATGCGTACATGGTGTCCCGCAATGGACTGGCATCACATTAAGGGTGCATTCCCACTTTACTCCCAGTGTTCCTGGGATTTAAAGAGTGTGTGTGTGTGTGTGTGTGTGTGTGTGTGGAAGGGGGGGGGGGGGGTCGTGGGTCGTGGTGGGAGGGCCTCCACGACCTTCCATCCATCCATCCATCCATCTATCTATCTATTCATGAGAGTTGTTACGTGCCCCAAGTGGCGGGAGCGAGCTTTCACACGTCACACACGCAAAGCACAAAATGCTGTTGTACACACTATGATAAAGGGTATGCATCATTCTTGATAGGAAATTACACTTTATTGCCCTGATTTCTGAGAGTGGAATGTTACCTTGATTAACTGTTTCCCGCTTTAAACGATTAATCTTACTCAGTTTCTGCAAAGCTGATAATCCAGCAGGCATTGGGGAAGGAACAGGGAAGGACCAGGCCCAGCTACGTCACCTGCTGCGCGCTATTTAATTGGAGTTAGGTGCGCTTCATGACTGATCAGTGTGAGCGGATCAGAGGCCGTGGGAAGCCCACGAGGAAAAGTCGCAAACCATCCACCATGGCTCCGTTTGAGAAAGCCCAGCACCCCAAGCCTTTCAAACAGAGGAAGAGTTTCGGTAACCCGCTTTTATCACATGCTAAATCGTCTCGCGGGCCTGAATTCTCTTTTCTGATTCTCTTCTTATCTGTTTGTTGTTGTTGTTGTTGTTGTTGTTGATAAACAGCGACGCGGAAGCAGGAGGTTCTGGGAATCAGGAGCAAATTTCCAACCAAAGTGCCGGTAAGGTCACTCTGAAAACTGCCAGTTAACCAGTAGAGGAATCACCTCTTATTTATTTATTTATTTATTTATTTTTAGAGCTTTCCCTCCCCATTACCTTCTCTGTTCCTACTAAACTGTATTTTTGATGTATCCAAGGGCACATCTTTTCTTTTCTACCTTTTATCTTAAATGAGCTTTTAAGGGCCATCAGTGATCTTTCAGGTCCAAATTAATGGTCCCATTTCAGGTAGGAATAAATACTAAAGAGCAGCTCTTTTTGTACCATGATGGCATGATGGTACCACACAGACAGAGATTAAGGAACATCAAAGGAACATCATCTGTACCATCTTCGGATCAGTGATGTAGCCTACTCTTATAAAGCTTTACTCTAAAAGATAATTAAAGTAGCGCCTTAAAGTACAATTATATCCCCTTCATGGTACCGCTTCAGCAACAAGGAAAAGAACCTACCATTTGGTACTTTTTAAAATCTGAAAGTGTAGGTTTCGTATGTTGTCACTCCAACAGGAAGCTATACACTTTTTTTTTTTTTTTTTTTTTTTTTTTTTTTTTTTTTTTTTTTTTTTTTTCTTCTCCCCAAAACAAAGTAAAGCTTGCAGGTGACTATTGAATGATGTGTTTGACAGGAAATGATCTTCAGGGCCATATACCCATCTATTTATGGTTAGAGGTCTAGACCATTTTTTCCCCTTTCTTTCTTTCCCCCTCTTCTACTACCTTCATTGTTCCTAGACTTCAAGACATAGAAGAAGCAGCTATATACTTTTTTTTTTTTTGCACATCCTAGGTTGGATAGATTATTATTATTATTATTATTATGATGCAAGTAATTGTTAGAGGTTCTTAGACTTCTGTGAATATAAAGTGTGTGTTTTCCATGTAAATCAAAATTCTAATTTTGATCTTGTCAGGATTTGTCAGTGTGAGGTGTTTGTAAGCTGCTGTCATGGAAATGTTCAAGGGTTAGTTTAGGTATTTTTTTTGTTCAGGGCCACTCAGAATAAATATATATTTATTATTATTATTTAACAGGCATTCTATATTTCAAAAAGATGTATACAGAATTAATTTGAAGTATGCCTGTTTGGTCTCATGGAATGTCCTTTATATTTTTGGTGAAATAAGTACTGTAGTCCTGAATGCAGGTTAAGTAATGTTTTCTTGCAGGTGATTATTGAAAGATATAATCGTGAGAAATACCTTCCACCATTGGACAAAACAAAGTTTCTTGTTCCTCAAGAACTCACCATGACTCAGTTCGTCACCATCATCAGGTGTGTGCTTTCTGTAGTATTTCTATGGTAGGCTGCCTTTTTTTTATTTTTTTTATTTATTTTTTTTTATTTTAAATTTGTCCAGCCTTGGGAGTCTTAAATACTTGTAGAATTGGATCCATTGGTAAGATATAAAGCTCCAGTCACCCATAGCAGCTTTGGTGTCATGCCAGTGCTTATGATTAAGGACCTGAGGAATTTGGGTTGTATAAAGGACGACGGGGCTGATTTCAGTGTTTCTGTGGTAGTGAACTAAATTAAGGCCTGTCCTGTTTTACTAAATAAGGAAAGTGTTCCTTTTTTTTTTTTTTTTTTTTTTTTGGTTTTGTTTCGTACTAAATGATTTGAACACAAAAGTGAGTGCGTTTCATAACTAGTACCAAAATTTGGCTGTACCAAATTTAAAAGATAAATGGACATTGCCATTTAGCTGGCTAAGGTAATGTTGGAGAATTTTCCCTATTCCCCAGTTGTTCTAGATAAAAAGGAGAGAAGTTTGTTCATCCTGTGCAGTGGGACCACACCTTAACTCGCTGTTGCATTAGCTGTACCACAGAAGTGAGCCCACGATCAGAGGAGGCGTAGCTCTCTTGTACTGAGATGTGCATTATAAGACAATCTCATGGGTTATAGAACAATAATCATTTGTAATTGTATTGAAATGCTGTATTAGTTTCTTCCACCTCCTTAGTAGGTAATAAGAGCATCAGAAGATGGTTCCCTATATCCTTTAGCAACTAATCAGTGCAGGAACGCTCACTGAATCATAAAAATGCAGTGATTAAAGTGAACACTGAAGCAAAATTCTCTAACAGGCATTCCCTTTGTTTACTTGCTGTCCTCTTGAGAAATTCTTGTCCATCCTGTGCAGCTTTCCATTATTTTATCAACTCGATTGAATTTTGTCTCATGAGCCCTCGGAGGTAAATGGTATCGGTTCAGTTTAACTGTGCAGTTCGGCTAAAAAGCGATAAGCATTGAGGGTGAAGGAAGCAATAAATATTTTAAATACCCTTGCTGTTCTATTAGTCTTTTCCCCGTTATGCCTTATGCTGCAGAAAATTGTATAGGTGCAAGTAGTAGCAACCAAACCGATTTTGGGTTTGTCCATGCATTTTTTTTTTTTTCTTTTTTTTTATTTATTTATTTATTTATTTTTGAATTTAAAAGACTCCAATTTCTTGGTAATGGTTTGTGACAAGAAAACTTCAGTTTTTGAACATTTTATTGCGTCTCCTTTTCAGAAACCGGATGACGCTCATGCCAAGCCAGGCTTTCTACCTGCTCATTAACAACGCAGGCATTGCCAGCATGTCCCTCACTATGGCACAAGTGTACAAGGACCACAAGGATGAGGATGGCTTTCTTTATATGACTTATGCCTCTCAAGAAATGTTTGGACACTGTGAAAGTGTGCATCAGCTCTCAAGATGATGAACTGAAATGCTGCATGGGGATGAGGGGGGTGCGTAAAAACTGTAGGTGAAACACTATTTAAGAATACTTGTACATAATCTTGATTTGTATAGTTTTAAATCTCTGCATTTTGCATGTCATGGTAATGTTATATTTTAAATAACAAAGTAATAAATTGTATCTGTCATACTTATTGGTCACTAGAGTGCAGCTTTGTGTCAAACTGAATCTCCAACCATACACATGGTCATATTCAACCCAGCTGGGAATGTTTTAAAGGTATCTTATTTTTTTTTCTTCCCTTTGTGAAGGGAACATACATGTATAAGCAATTTTGAATATCTCTAGTCTATTTATAATACAGTTAATATTACTATTGATATTGTACATTGGCTTGAACATGTCAAAAAAGTAATATACACTCAGGTTCAGCAGAACAGCCGGACCTGGTCACGCAAATTACCAGGCTTACAAGTTTTAAGTTTTTTTTTTTTTTTTTTTTTTTTTTAAAGGGAAAATAAATTTATATGCACTGCATGGTTGTATTAATTTATAATTCATTTATATTAAACCAATGCAGATAAATACTGTTCCAGTTCTGTATAAAAGAAGACATTTATTACTCCATTTACATTTGGGAATGAAGAGCTTAGCCATGAGAATAGCTGTGTTGATGAATAAATTCATATTTGGGTCATTTAATGTCATCAAATTGAAATGCAGGTAGGCTGAAAAACAATGGAGACAGGCGATTATGAGTCTCTGCCCAAAAGGGTTTAATATATAAATATGGAAGCAAAATGTTCAGTGGATTCACAATAGGAATAACAAGGATTAGTTTTAAAACCGATGTATGAGGCAGTCATAAAATGAGTTTCTTTCACCCTTGAATAATGGCATTTATTGAGTAATGAATAGTAAATTGTATGCTGTGGTGCCTCCAGAAATAAAATATTAGATAACAAAAAAAAAGCAGAGACATGCCTACACTTCAATCATAAGAAATGCATAAATATTAAGTTGGCAATATGGCTGACCCTACATGTTCATTTGTAAACTGATGTTGCCCCTGCAATGATGTATCAAAGCATGACAGGCTCTTAAGTTTTATGATGTAATGAGACTTGCCTGTCACGTGTTAAGGGTTAATCCTGGATTTTCTAGCAATGAAGCTGAATGAAGTTCACTGAAACTTCTTACATAAAAGAACATGAACTTCATTCATAATTGGATCAGTCTGTGCACTCAGTTTCGCTAAAAGGACTGGATTGTAAGCATGTTTTTGTGAGTTTGTTAGAGAACATTATTGAACAAACAGCATCATGAAGGCCAAGGAACTCACCAGACAGGTCAGGGATAAAGTTGTAGATAAGTTTAAAGCAGGGTTAGGTTATAA
>JAOVYU010000004.1:7111150-7122702 GCA_025674565.1 Synodontis membranacea
ATTTATCTGCACTCCAATTTCAACTATCAACTACAGGAGAAACCTAAGAAAAGAGATTGCTAATAAATAAATAAATAAATAAATAGGTGTAGGATTAAAAAAAGTACTCATTCCAAGTATTATTCCATTTACATATACTATATTATAATACAATACTATATTTACATATATTTTTATACTTTTCATGAAAATCACCAGTAATACTATATTGTGTATAAAGTAGATAAAATAAAGAAAAGAGCCATATTTCAAACATATTGTAGACAGTCAATGACATTTGATTGTTTGTATTATTATTTTTTTTGCAGGACTGGTTGGTAAGTCTATATAATGTATGTGTGTGTGTGTGTGTGTGTGTGTGTGTGTGTACGTGTGTGTGTCTGAACCCAGACTCATGAGCGCTGCTGAGCTGGCAGACAGACAGTTTTTCCTGTTAGAACACGACAGGATGTTTCCAGGAACCCAGATCTCCCCCACTTCCCCCCCACTCTCTGTCTCCATCTCTCTTTCTTTCCATGAGCCTCTGTCAAATCTCAGCTAGCCTTAGCCAGGTGAAACGTTCTTCCAAAGCATCTGCCTGCCAAACACTGCAGGGAGCAAGGGAGAGACGCAGATCTGTGAGTACTCAGGACATATTGCACATGCAGAGAGAAAGATTCGGAATGCCGAGTGTAAACAATTAAAGACGCCTGGGATGCAGAAATGAGAGGAAAACAAACTGATGTAATCGGAGGATACTATTTCCATTGACGCATCATAACGTAAATGAAAATTGTTTTATGCGTGTCGACGTGTATATAAAAAAGGTAGGTCACTGATCCCTCATGACCAGGCCGGTGCCAGACTCCGCCCGCCCCTCTGCTTAGTCAACGCGTTGCCTGTAGCTCTGATCCAGAGTCTCGTCTTGAGTTTCCCCTGCCTCTGCTTCGCCCTTGGTTCAGGTCACAAGTCTCAAAGTCGAATGAAGTGTCCCTGATGGCTTCAGCAGACGCCGAGACACCTGATCCACTTCTATAAATCATCGCCTTCTGGGGAAATGAAGTGGTCCAGTGAGCCTGAGCTCAGCTTGTGAAATGTGACGCTGCACCAGAGCCCGCACGCTCGGGTCAGATGCCATAGCGCTCTGACAGGCCCACAACAGCTAAATATAACGCTCACCAAGGACACTGGGTAATGAGAACAGAGCCAGTGCATTTCTGAATATGTGCATGGAGACACCTCCCAAACACATGTCCAACAATAGCAAGCGCTGAGGCCCTTTTATAGAAAGACATATACGCTTCTCTGTCAGTCATCTGCACAACAATACCTAGGCCTTACATGTAACCTAATAATGTGTTAATAACACGACTGTTGGTTAATGAGAAAGTAAAGCTTTCACGTTCACACGTAAGGTGAAATAAAGCAATCGAACCCAATGTAATTTAGGAATGAAATGAAATCTCATCAAAAGAGCTGAATACGATGCTATACAATCAACCCACTGAAAAAGATCAATGATCACCGGGTTAATATTTAAATCCGATTCCTTTTTTTTCTGAATCCATGCATACAATTTACACACATGCATTTCTGTGGAGGTGCTCGCTGACCAAAGTCTACAGACAGGCGTATAAAACTGTTATTGTTAAGGGGGGGGGGGGCATAATTGTGTGGTTGGTTCGGGTGACACATAAATCCATCTTCATGACTACGGTTCTGTAAGGACATTTGGAATACAATTTGCTGAGACTAGCATAATTCAAACAAATACTCCAGCATTTTTTTTTCCCAACTGTAAAATAAGTTGACTCAAAATTCACTTATAATACAATCCATGGGCGGCTGGGTCAAAAAAAAAAAAAACAACAATGTTTATGCACATCACATTCTGTAGAACACGTTCAGGATTTTGTCAAAAGTATCTGGAAATTAAAATCTGCATCTCTGTCATTTCTGAGAAGGAGCTACTTTTTCAGATGGGAGAATTTGTGGTTATGTTTTACCAATGCACTCAGCGTAGCTCTAGATTACCATAGAAATGCCTTTATTTCTGCCTCAGCATGTATTATTACCACGAAAAGGGAAAGCACAAGTAACCAGATTCACTTTTACAGAGAAAAATTTTGCTCAAATTTGGGAAAGTTGGATAAACCTACTTTTTTTTTGTTTCTTAAGATCTTAGGATATTTTTTCTTTACGATCGTATGTTCTTTTTTTTTTTTTTTTTTTTTAAAATACAGGCTAATGTGAGTAAATTCCTATCTTTGGTAATGACACACGTGCTACAGGTGCAGTAGAAAGAAATATGCTTGAAAAATGCCGTAATGTTCCTTAAAAACAAAGTAAGGGGTTTAAACAATCAGCCGGCCTGACACTCCAGGCTAAATTTAGCTACTTGTTACATTCTGACATGTCTCTTATGTTTCTCATTATGATCGTGCTCGACTTCCTCGTAATCTACATGCAACGCTATTCAACAGAGTTCGAAGCGAGTTTTGCACGTAAACATGGCCACTGGCTAAAGTTCAAAATATCAAGCTATACCCGCCATGGTTTGGCTTGAACATTCTGTGACACTGCTACGCCAACATAACTAAGGTGAGGCATCCTGATAGACAGCTCTTAAAATACCAGCACAATCCATGACTCTATTTGAAGCTGAGTGCTTCAGACTGGCTCTAAAGGCCATGGGGATAACAGATGTGATTATGTACTTCTAAAGCCTTCCTTGATATCTGACGCCATGGAGCAGAGCAGGTATCAGCCAACCGACCACTCAGACTATAGCATAGTCCTAAAGATGGGTATTATTTCCAGTAGAAATCGCACCAGGCATAGGGCTATGTCATGAGCTGTTTATTGACATCGGTGTGAAATATTGCTGATATTTAAATACATACCAAACCATAACCTTTTATAGGGCACTAAAATTCAAAATTTCAACCTTAGAGCGTTATTGGGTGGATATATTTTGAATCAAACTTTTCATTTTTATTTTGCAAATCAAACCCATATAGTTACCATACATGTGTCTTCACCGGTCTATGGGAAATATTGTTCCAAGAGGTGTATAGATGAAAAATGTAAGTAAATGTAAAAGGTAAATGTAAGAAAACCATACTTAAAAGAACACACAAAATGAAAGATTCAAATCCATGTGGTTCTACAATTTTGATTTTTATTTTAATGTCCGTCGAAGTTACCAACTATGGTTTCTTGTCCTGTAAAGGGTTAATGCTGGGGATGATGGTGGTGGCAGTGGTTGAAGGGGATGAATAGCCCCTAGCTCCTAAACACTCCCACAAACATAATACCCTTATCCCTGCAGTTATATTTAACCTCGTTCCACAGTAGAACATCCCACCCACATTTCCCTCCACATAGGGAAGCACAAAGGCAATGGTTGGCCTTCGGTGTCATTCTGCAGCAACTGACACGTAAGCCTGGAGTTCGCATACTGCTACGAGGGCAGGCATTCGTTTCCTAATGTCACCGTCACACCATCCACACCGGATTATATTTTGCCCTCAGTATGCGTCACACCCAATTATTCTGAGGCAACGAATTCAGTCATTGTGTTATGAATTTTTTAATGATCCTCACCTTGTGAGAAGATTCCTCCCCATATATAGCAGGTTTTTTTTTTTTTTTTGGGCTTTGTTGAGGCAGGAGGACGGATAAAACGCCCTCCTCATGCCTGTTCTATAATCCAAACCTGCCATTCACAGTGCTGTCTTGTCCCTGCCCTGCCCAATGTGTGGGTACATGTGTACGTGAGTAAGAGTGCTGGCTCACAACTACATTCCTGCACTGACAACGCTGTCATTCCGTCAATATCTGGCATACCGAAATCTCAGTGGATCAGACAGCTAAACTTTCCAGAAGCAGGTGCTACCAAAACTTCTGTAAGCTATCTGCCCTGAAACCGTGCCAGTTATGAAAATATCTCAATAACACACACACACACACACACACACAAGTACACTCATATTCTCATACACTCAGAGACTCTCTCTTGCTCTTGGCAGTGTGCCTGCTGGATTTCAACGTTCCCTTGTGCAGAAATGCCCCCTCCCATTCCAGCATATCCTGCTTGGCTTGGCCAACAACTTTCCATGCAGCATGACACCGGATCGTTTTCTTCCCACACACTCCTGCCCGCCTGCTAGCGGGGGGGGGGAGGAGAAACGTTGCCTTTTCTACCCGTACTATTACTGAATCCCAGATGTGCGCACAAACAAAGAGAGGAGGGGGGGATTCACATGTTCCCTGTACCCTTCGTCAGCAGTATGTTATTAACATTTCTCTTTGTTTGGGAACATGAGAGGAGGCGCGGACCACGTGTTTCGGGACTCAGTCCAGCACATTCTTCTGAGAAATAGTCAGTCTGTGTGCGGCTGGATGTGGACAGGATGTTAGACACACCACATTTTTCATGGAGTGCTTTGTTCCAAGTCTGGGCTTGGAGTGCAATAAGGAATCGCAAATCGGGACCTTCGTATTATTCACTCAAATAAAAGCTGATTAAACCTCCTAGTTGGTGTTTTAGCAATATGTTGCTGGAGTACAGAATAAAACTGCACCGGTATCAATATGTACACTTAGCCAAATGAGGATTATAAGACAGAAATAGAAAAAAAAATGCTAGAGTACTTAGCATATCATATGAAGAACAGAGAGAAAAGAGAGGAGGAGAGTGAAACAGAAACGCTGTTTGATCTTTTGGGATACAGCGAGCACATTATTCACCGTGGCATGGTTATATAACACGGGCGATGACTGAGTTATGAGTCTGTGCTGCAAACTCAGTCAGTTTACCTATTATCCTTTTTTCCTCATCTCTCTCCTTCTTCTTCTTCTTCCTTCCTTCCTTCCTCTCAACTAATGTGCAATGTTGAATATTACAGTGCTCTAACTGGAGGACATGTTTTCCATGGCTAAATGAGGAGAGGCTCGTATTTGTACTGTATGTGGTTGCATGCCAGGAAAATCATCCAACTCTAATTGCTCCCAGATCGAAACTGTGGAAAACAGGCCAGCTTTGCAGAGACAACATAAAGGAGGCAAAGAAATCTCCTCTTGCAAATGTGCAGAGACAGAATACGTGTCAAGTTGAGACATGTCGGAAATGCAGTTGACAACAATACTCTGGGTTGGCAGCAATGAGCCCGAAGAACCAACTGTAATAAAGCCAAAAAGACTGGCCGCAGTTGCAGCTGGTTGGGTTCATGTCAAAACCTGACGTTCTCTCCTGTCTGCCTTTGTGCTGTGTGCAGAGAAGCCGCCTTTTTTTTCTTTATCACATCAGCTCATCAGCTGATCCCAATCCCTTCTCTCCCTCAGCAATGGCTGTCTTGCACACAAAAGCCTCTTCTGTCTGCCTAACTCCCCCCCCCACCCCGTCCTCTCGCTCCCTCTCTCCCTTCTTTTTTCTGTCGAGATCTGTTTTTGTGCTCTTTTGTTTTTGTTCCTCTTTGCCTCGTCTCGTTTTTCTCTCCCTCCCTTTGCCGCCGCTTACTGCTCGCTCCAGTTTTTTTTTTTTTTTTTCAGCACATTTGACAGCGATCCAGCACCTGAAAGAAAACATTCCGGCGATCGCAAACGCTAGCTGTCTCGTTTTTCACGTAGAGGACAAAAAAGGAATGCTCATTTCCATTTCACAGGAAGACAGACAGAAAGACAGAAAGAAAGAAAGAAAGAAAGAAAGAAAGAAAGAAAGAAAGTGGGTGTGGAAAAAAAAAAAAAAGACAGAGACTGTACTTTGTGATGATTTCATCCATCATGTGAATTGCAGCCTACTGCGATTCCTGCAGGCCCCTTTTTGACACTGCATGCTAAAAATAGAGCAGTGTGGCTCCGTGGCAGGACGAGAGGGCATTAATCATGCAAGAGAAGAATACATTCCTCTGGTTACTTCTCAATCAGCCTTCACCACCCCTCCACCCCAACCACCCCTTCGCTCTGGAAACACTCAGTACTCTATGAGAAGGAAAGGAGGGGGTTAGAAACGGGTTCTTATGTCTGCCAGTCTGAGATTGCAAAAAGAGAAATCAATCAGACAACGGTCACACGTTCCACAGCAAAAGGATCAAACTGTGCAGAGTTGACCTTCATGAGCAAGGCCTGTTTCTCAGAAGTGAGCGTGTAAGTGGTGGTGAAGGCCGGAGGAAACAAGGTCCCTTCCCCGCCTTGGATAACAAGGGTGCTGGGCTTCATCTGTGTCCTATTAAACCAAACATTCGGATCCCCGTGAGATCAAAGATGAAGCCTGTGGGGTCCGGACAGAGAGATAGATATGAAGGCTTCAATTGAGATCAGCTGTTGCATACCTATTGCACTAGCGGCTGAGAGGGGGGGCGAGAGAGAATTTGCGCAGTTTTTGAAATATATATGAAGATGATCCCTTAGACCTGCAGGGCGTGAATGAACGTTGAATACAAACAGAGAAAATCCAGCCTTTCTTCTTGAAAGAGCGGAAAGTCATCCATAAAAATCAATAGCTAATAGCCATGGTTAGAGATAAGACACTATATTAAAACACAAGGGCATAAATGCATCGCTGATTTCAACTGTCTCGTTTATGCTAGCAAATTTCTAAAGGCTATTTTTGCACATAAAGGACAAAAGGTAATTCAAACCAGATGCAACTGTGTTTTAATTAAAGGTTTCTTTACAGGACAGTTTGGCCAAGGGCTCAATCTGAGGAACAATGGCACTAATGTTAGAAACCTCATGACTCCAACCAAAATAGCACTAAACATAAATCCTGCTCTGCATTCCTTTCTCCCTTTTTTTTTTTTTTCTTCTTTCGGTTTTAGAAAAAAAGCCAGTGTCCTTGTTCCCAATCAGCAGTGACCTGCTTTTGCCTTTATGTTACAGCTTTCCATTAGCCTACTGCCTGCTGGAGAGAAAGCGAGCAAAACAGAGAACTAAAGAAAGACTAATGACAGGGGAGTGAAAATAGATAGTCACCTAAATAAGGTGTCATGCGGAGTTATATATAGAGAGCTCTGCTGCGAGTGAGAAAGCGTGAAAGTGCGCGAGAGAGAGAGAGAGAGAGAGAGAGAGAGAGAGAGAGAGCAAATCTCTTTCTTTACAGACTCACAGAATTAATGTCTTAATCAGTCCTGAATTATCATCTTAATCAGCCTCCAGCTCATCCCTCTGTCTCTTGCTTTGTTTTTCACCAAACTGATTAAATCAAAGTCTACACTCATTCTCCATTCCAACGGAAAAAGCCAAACTCATCTGATAGACATATACACAACCTCCCCCTTCCCATGCTCTTAATCTCTTTCCCCCCTCTGGCTCCACCTGACATGTATTCCACATGTCACCACAGAGCACCAAACTCACAATACAACACACCTCTGGCCCAGAGACTTTGCAATACTGATGTAACGCTGCATATCACCTTCTTTAAAGCGGCAACGTGCCTTGTATAGGTATTCTTCGTTGAAATGAAACTGCTTCGACCCATTTGAACCTAGTTCGTTGTTCTCTAAAAGGGTTGAGCTTGATAAGGTGCCTATCCATCTTCTCGGCTTAACCGTGTGTCTTGAGCCTCTGCACATGGAATTTGGACTTTGCCTCCATAACATCCCATTTATATCTCAGGCAGCTGCCTTTGTTGACTAATGCCCAGAGGCTGTTCCGTGCATGGGTTGGAGTTTGTGTTCTTACTGAGTGATCAGCAAGGTCAAAAGTCGAGTGTTTGCGTCAATACGCCTTGTGTGAAACGGGAGAAAGAGCCAGAGAACTGGGTTTTTAAGACATCCAAAGCTAAGCCATTCACTCACTCACTTCCCTTTCGCCAACAATGGAATGCCATTGCTTAAGAGAACGTGAATTTGTTTTGAGTCAACTATTTAAAGATCTATTTAAAGAATAAGACTCGATGAGTCTTCTATAGAAATTCAAATTTTGAGATTGCTTCAGACCTTTCTTTATAAACGTCTCGAGGTGATTAAGGAAAATGACTCCATTTTGAGACACCGACTTACACGGCAGACGCAAAGACACGACGAGGGCCACGAGAGCCTGTTTATAATTCAACGTATCATAACGTTGAGTCTTGAAACGGTTCTTAAAAGATCGAAAATCACTTGATCTCAAAAGATATTCAACAGAAATCCAGAATTTCCGACAGCTTCAGATGGTTTCTTCCATTAAAAAAAGGTTGTAATTAGAAAATGCAAGGATTTCATTTTTCCATCTTAAGAGACCGACTTATGCAGCAGGGTCAAAACATGGCAAGGGCCATGACGTGCGATTTATGAAGTACGTTATATCAATTTAAATCCTGAATTAACTCCGAAACATCGTTTGACCCTTAACAGTCATTTGATCTTGAATGTCAATGGCAATCTTTCATTTTCAACTGCTTCAAACATGCACCTTGTCTTGTCTTACCCGTTTAAAAAGGCTAGGTTGGAAAAGCACTCCAAGCAAATAGTAAGAGAGTGGGATAGTTTGTGAGTTTGCTCTTGCCAAGAGCTGACCATTTACAGAGCTTTCGTACAGCCAAACCACCACACCCATGGCGGCACAGAAAAGAGGCAGCCAGAGTGCAAAGGACCGCTCCGCTTTTGAAAAACACGAGAGATTGTGCAACAGTTGTCAAACAGAACCCAGAGAAAGGCCTGTTATACATTAACAAATGAGGTCAAGAAGCAGTTCCTCTGCCCCCCCCACCCACATCTTCCCTTCTCTTCACTCGTACTCTATCCTTTGGTCTGTGCTTCCTCCCACCCATGCCTCCCCCATGTAGCAGAAACTGAGGCGCGTGCTGGGTGGGATATTTCATTACAAAGCATTCATTTTACACATCTAAGAAGGACCCCATAAGTCCCCCCCCCCCCCTTCGCAGTATGATGGAAAGCCGTGCGCCACGTGCACCAGAAAACCCCATCTTAAAAGCCTTTCAAAAAATGGCACTCAAACAAAAGAGTGAGAAAGGATGCAAGGGATCCACTTTGAAGAGCAAATCTCTAAAATCAGGCTTCCTGGAATGGGAGGCTGTTTTCAAAGTTGCTTCAAGAGAATTAGAGTATATTTGAAAATGTTCACGGGTAAAAAAAATTTCACACGGTTTAAAAAAAAAAAAAAAAAAAACTTAGCCCATTTTCAAAGTATGTGGAAGATTTTTTTTTTTTTTTTTTGGAAAATGATTAATTAGGGCTGTTATCCCAAAGACAGCTCGTGAGGGAACATGGGGAAGTGAGCGTGGAACTGTGTCAATTCGTTGTGAAGAAGAAGAAGAAGAAAAAATGAAAACCAGCATAACCATGATTACATGGGCTGAGAGATGTGTGACTAAAAAGAACATTTTATGAAGAAGCAACTCCACACTTGAAGGGATGCTCTAGTTAATTATGCATTATTTTTTCCCTCTGGACTTTTTTTTTTTTGTTAAGAATTTTACTTTATCTTGGGTCTATTTCACATCATCTGAATTTGTTGTTTATTCATTGGCTTTGACTAAGATTTATAACTACTTCAAAAATGATTAATTTCTTTGCAAAGTAAGTCTTTGCTTCAGACCCCAAAATCTTCCTAAATCTACTCCAGAACAACACAAACCACATAATGAAGCCTAAGCCTTTGATTACATATTTCAGTTTCTTACTCCATCCATTTATATTACATACTTTCCCTTTATTCCAAAAACACTGATTATCCCTAAAGACTGGGGAGCCTGATTTGCCCGTAGCCAACGGCCCCTTTTCTACTGCTTGACAGAAGCAGGCAAATAAAGGGCCATTCCCCGGCCTGGTTTCCCCAGTGTCTGCTAACTGACGTGGCACCTCCATATTCCCTCCCGTGTTTACCCCTGCAACAGGTAACCAGGCAACGGAGGCCCCCTTTTACGACACACACACACACTAGCTTGGCGAGGGTGTGATCTCTATATTTGGTGCGACATAAAAACCTTTCCTCCAGATTAAGGCTTCCAGTCAACAGGACGCATGTTCCTTTCTTGGTGCTGCCGAGTCTGTGATTGATGGCAGGAGGGCTTCGCCTGTTTTCTGTCTAATTATAGTCAGGGCAACTGCTGGATATGTCTGCCCCCCCCCTCCGTTTCCCTCTATCCCCACCCGCTCGCTGTCTCCCATTCCTCCCTCGCTACCTTTTAAATTCTCTGCTTTCTTTTTTTCCCCCTGGAATCGCAACGGCTCTGGAATGTGAGCTGGGCTGTTTGCCCCGCAAACCCCTCCTTCACTTCCCCCCTTTCAGCCCCTCCTGTCTGTGTGTCTGTGTGTGTGTGTGTGTGTGCTACTGCATAAAGCACTGACAGTAAGACCCTTACAGGTTTTCCACAGATCCCCAAGGCAGACTAGCTTAAAACTGCTGACGTGGCGAACACACATCTCCGACTTGTCCAGGCCATGCAGGCCCACGGCGTACTTGTTGACCTTCGGAGTTGCATTTGAATCTGAAACCTCCAATCAGAGCGGCTCGTACCAAGCCCAAAGTGAAAACAGTCGCTCGGACCACCCCTACACGCTTGACAGAAAAATGTCTGTAGTACACGTCAGTTCTTACGCGCAGCTGCACATAGCCTACAACAACAGAAGTGCACTTCCAACACGGATCACATTTTTTTGAACATTTTACAACTGCCGTACATGCACATATTCGGGAAAAAGAATTATGCTTTAATGATCCTATAAATGCAGTGATGTGATTTAAAACTAATTGCAATCCTTCTATGGACCATAAATGTTCCACATTTTCACACTTCTAGGTGAGATATGTTACAAATTCACTCAAAGTATACTCTCGAAGGGTACAATCCAAGCAACAAGGAAAGGTACAGGCACTAAAGGTCGACTACTAATTTTTCTGAGAGAGAAAAATATACATAAAGGATGATAACACTGAGTTAGATCTAATATGCACAATGATAAGAAGTACTAAATGTAAATATTATAACAATAATTAAATGAGTTTATTCCGGCCCATGAGCAAAAAAAAAACCTAAATCCAAATCTCCTGTTTTAATTAAACAAGCTCGCAATGAAAGCAGGGCGCTTTGATGTCAGCCTGCTTTGACTGAAGCTTTTCGTTTCTGGCGGGAGGAAAGGGGGGGGAAAACTCGCAGTCTGTTGATCAGTAAAGCCGTAAAACTGCACGCGCTAAAGCAACGTGTCTCGCGATTGTAAAAACTGATCTCCCTCACTAATTTTCTCTATATATTTATCCCTCTCTCTTTATTTATTTATTTATTTATTTATTTAGACCCGACACCGAACGGATAGGGGTGGGACGGCTGTGTAAACAAAACACTTCACGTCGTGTTTCGGGTGTGACGGAAGAACATAAACAAGTCTGACAACAACACACGAGCGCTGCGAGCGCGCACACGTCACCACTCGGTCAGCTCCAGAACGCGCGCGGGTGTGAACATGGTGCGCGGTGCACATCGGGAAGTGACAGTCCGCGAGGCGACCACGTTAACTGAAGGCTCACAACCGAAAATATTTGTGAAATACTATAGTTTAAAGCTCTTTATAGCCAAAAGGTGTGTTAAGTAGAAGAATTTTGTAGTAGTAGAGCACAGACTTTTT
>JAOVYU010000004.1:7141497-7153021 GCA_025674565.1 Synodontis membranacea
ATAAAATGAGGAACAAAAGTAAATTAAATGATAATATTTTACTTGGAACACATACAGTAGAGTCCCAGGCAGTGAATGTTGACTATAAAAGCCGTTTGTGCGAGACAGAGCATAAGCCCGGACAGGAGTGTGAATGAATGGCGAGAGCAGGTCAAACAAATGAGCTGTGTGGCCTTATCACAGACGGGAGGGGGGCTAACAGCTAGTGGCCTTGCTGACTCGACAATTCTGCTTGGCTTATTTCAATCAGTCTATTTAAATAGAGCCATGCCGTGCGAGTACACACACACATACACACGCACACACGCACACGCACAAAATAGCCCAGAGGTGCGTCAGAACTTTCACAGCTGACTGGCTTGAATATGCCTCACAGGAAACTTAGCATGGGGGAAAACCCAGACAGAGATGAGAGAGTCTCTTTAAAAGTCAGAGGTAACCTCAATGCTTACGAACACAAGAGTGCTTATGAGAGTGCTTATGAGAGAAGAAAAATTCCTTCACCCCCATTCTGCCAAAAAAGCACAGCCTACCAGTTTGCAAGGTCAAAGTTCATATGAGCAGACAGCCCCTCTCCATCCCCCTTCTGGTTAATGTTTGAGGTTAGTAGAAGCATGTGTCCAGATGTCTCCTTTCCACCAACTGGATTCATTTTTCACTTTTATCTGACCTAGATTAGAGCAGGAGCAAAGTCCTCCCCAAGGGGCCTTGAAAAGAGGAGGAGCGACAGACAGGGCAGCGAGAGAGAAGCCTTTCCAAAAGCCCTCTTAAGCCGAACGAACGCTTCATCCTATGAACTTAATTTGACTTGAATCCCAGCGCAGTTCATTTTGTCAACGCATGTGTCAGATGTAAAGCCGTGAGCACATCCTATGTCTAATCTGGAAGCTCATCCTGCCTGCTCCACTGTAGTGACCGAGGCTGTACTCTTGCTGTACTCCTTAAATGGGGTCATGTTCACTGTACTGTATATATCTCTTCCTTTTTTTTTTTTTTTTTTTTTTTTTCATATTTCCAATTCAGCTCAATTCTGTTAGCTTTATTGGCATGACCACAAGCAGTTACGGTATTACCAAGTATTGAAAAAAAAAAAAAAAGAAGAAGAAAAGAAAACGTGGTGTTACCTGACAACTGAAATTAATATTAAAATAGTCACCACAATGACAGTAATAATCACAGAAAACAGGAAAATGACAAACAGGGTTGTGTGTTTGTATGATCCACGTGTGAAACCATGTTGACATTTCTCAACATTGTATCACATTGTAACCAACAGACATTTGTTTTCCAGAAGGATCATTTATTCACCTTCAGAAAATTGCATTATCCTGGTTAGGGTCATGGTGGATACAGATCTGTCCAGGGAACACTGGGAATGATGCAGGGATACACAACGAATGGAAAGCTAGTCCATCACAAGGCATCATATACACACATTCACACATTTATTCCACACCTAGGAGCAATTTAGCATAGCCAGTATACTGTACCTATTGGAATGTTTTCAGGAGGTGGGACAAACCGAAGATCCTGGAGGAAACCCACAGAGAGAACACGCGAAACTCTACCCGGTCCTACCCTCAGGAACAAACATTTGGCCCTGGGGCTGTGAGGCCGCAATCCTACACTCTGTATGTTAAATATAATTACAGTGTTATAGTAACATTGTAAAGTCTTTTCTGGGTAATTTAACAACATAACTGAGGGAAATGTTGACATTTTGGACAGTTTGTGTAGTTTCCACTGTCACTCGGTCATCACATTGTCTGTACAGAAGACTTTACAGATACATGCCCGCCAGCCAAATCATTAGCCGCGGTTGCCTAGCAACAGCGCGCACACAACTTTACCCGTTTGAACACATGTGCCACATGTAATTAAGATAGTTAGCTAAGCCATGTCATTTATCAAAGTGTTGCTTAGTATTTGTTGTTCTATTTTGGTTGTAGCTGTTGTTTCGTTCTATTCAGCGCCACATAAATAGCTGCTGCTTGTTCATCACAAAAAAAATGTATGCCCTTGCCTGTCGAGTGGAGCGCACTGCATTGGTATTTGTTGTAAAACACAACTTTGAGGAGGTGTTATAAGCATATGGGTATGGATTTAGTGTTATTAGCATTCTGTTAGCACATTCACAAATTAAATGGCTGAAAGTGACAGATGGTTTCAGTTGTCTTAAAATTAGAGACTGAAAATGAAGAAGTGATGAACAGGATGGAGACTAAAACCACGAGAGTAAAAAAAAAAAAAAAAAAAACAAAGAAAAAAGAGATGAGGTAAGGCTGGAAAAGATTAGCCTTAGTGTCATCCTGTATCTGCATCATTATTTGAAGAAAAAGGAAGCATGTAGCTGCATTTCTAAAGAAAAAAAAATCAATTGAGAGATATGGGATTTTTTTTAGTGTGAGTGTGTGTCTCTTTTTTCTTCCATTTGTCTTTGTTCTGTCTTTCTTTTTGTCTTTCTGCACTCTGTGATGACCGAGATGTCTCGGCATGGATGTGGCATAGCTGAGGTCACCCATCTGCCCTGCACATAAAGGCCCTTTCAGCCTGCGCATCCATGCTTATCAGAAGGAAATAGCCGTCAACCTCTCACATGAGCCTACACAGCTCCGATACCGTCTGCAAATCTTTTTTTTTCTCTTCATTCTGCGTGTTCTTTCTTCGCGCACTCCACCTTGCTCTTTGCTTCGCTGTGTGAACAATGCCGCTTCTCTCCGTTCAAAGCGAACCTGATACGGTCCTGAGCAGGCAGGCCTCTCACCTATGGATGGAAGCAACCGGATCTTGTGAGAGAAGAGGACTCACGGCTTCACAGCGGATTGAATGTCCGACATATTCAGTGCCTCTGTGAGATGGAGGGAGAGAGATGTGTGCGTGTGAGCCGTATGAGATAAAGAGAGAATTGCAAGGTGTGACTGTATGCATGTGTGTGTGTGTGTGTGTGTGTGTGTGTCTGTGTGTGTGTGTGTGTGTGAAAGAGAGAGATGGTATTGTTTTACAGTCTTTTGGAGGTCACAATAAGCAGAAAGTGACACGAAGGCTACCACAACATCAACACAGCAATGACTTTCTGACTTCTTGACGGACAAAAAATATATATCAATCCAACACACATGCTTGACCTCAAACAAGCTCTGTCAAACTGCAATCTGTATGTCATATAAACTTGACATTATATAAACTTGCTGACGTGGTTTACAGCAAATTTTGAAAATGGCCAAAACGTCACAGTATATCTGAAGACAGTGTATTATTATGGTGAAGCCACCCTGGGTAACCACAATACATTTACATTTATGTCATTTGGCATACGCCCTTATCCAGATTGACTTACATATATCACATTTATACAACTGAGCAGTTGAGGGTTAAGGGCCTTGCTCAAGGGCCCAGAAGTGGCAGCATGGTGGTGCTAGGATTTGAACTCACGAGCTTCTGATCAATAGTCCAACGCCTTACATATTTAAGGATATTATTATGTGGATGAAGCAAGTATACAAATATTTAAACAATCATTTATGAAAATAATTCTTGGCTTTCTCTTCTGGTTCAGGCAATTTAATTTCACGTCAATTTTATTTGTGTAGCACTTTTTAACAAAAGTAACAGATTATAGCGAGATTATAAATCATTGTTCTTCCACAGTTGTATATTATAAATTCAAACAATATCTAAGTAAACTTCAGTTGGAGGTTTGAAAGGATGTTCAGTTTGAGTAGTGTGAATAATAGTCCTGAGAGTCTTTATGATTACAGCAGCAGTCTATATCATCCAGCTAAACAAAGGGGAAAACATAGGCATAACCTGTTTTCAGTGTTTTCAGGTATTCGACATTAGCCTGGGATCTGCAATACTAACACCAAACATGTCCTGGCTGATAAACTCCATTTGGGGTGGAAATTGGTCTAAATATGTTTTTTTCTTTTTTCTTTTTTTTTTTTCACAGAACTATTCTGAAAGCCTCTGAAATATTCATAGAGCCCTAACACTTCTGAAATAGTGTCTTAGTATCCATGTGGGTGGATGGATGTTAGAAAGCACTGGAGTGAGTGTTCGGAGTTTATTTATTTCTCTCTCTCTCTCTCTCTCTCTCTCTCTCTCTCCCCCTCTCTTGCTGCTGTGTGCAGTATGGAACCGGCATTTCAGTCACGCAAAGGTGAAGGCTCGGTCAGCTCGTCTGTAGTGGAGAATTTCACGCGTGCCTGTCAGCCAGTTATTCAGCGCCTCCATGTCGAACACTACAGATCTTCCACTCCTCTAAATCTCACACTCTTTCTTGTTCTTCTCCCAGACACACACACACACACACACATACTTTCTAACAGGTACACGAAACATCACCATCTTGTACACAGAGTGAGCACTTCAAAGGCTCGTCAACGATGACTTCAGTTTGGCCTGGCATGGGGTTCGGCCTGCTCTGTTTGAAGCAATGCATTTTGTCTACAGGAAAAACCCAACAGCAGAGATGAACACTGATACTGAGACTATACATCTATACAGGCCTGAGACACTCACATCGGGACAATAAGAGCGGAACAGAGGAGGGACGGCTGTGGGCTTGTTTACGTTTTAGAGAGGCAACAATGCGAGATCAGGTTATTGAGCCACATGCAGCGAGAGGAAACAGGGCCAGGCCTGTAGTCTTACACACACACACACACACACACACACACACACACACACACACACACACACACACACAAATGCAGTAGGTCAGATGGTAAAGGGAGTGGCTGACAATGCTCAGTGGGATGAGATGGCGTGTGATAACAGATAGAGATAGAAAAAAGAGAGAGAAAGAGAGAGAGAGAGAGAGAGATTCACACTGCCATTCCCATCTGCTGTTGCTCTGTAGGGCCTCCGGCACTTTCCATTCAGTCTGCTGAATCCGAGCCATCCCATTCTGTCCTGCTCCAGTGCACACAGAGATACTGTACAAACAGACACAAACACATTTCTGCTAGGTAGAAAAAGGATTTAAGCTTGTTTTTGTTTTTTTGTTTTTTTGTTTTTTTTTAATAGCAAATAGGAAAGTGCACAAATGCATTCAAATCCACGAATAGGCCAAAACAATTACTAGAAATTCTTTTCAAACGTGTGGCAATGTGTAAATCAGCTCTGCACAACTATGCAACTGTGCAATGTGGATCATGCACCTGAGTGAAAGAACGTTTACGGTTTCTGAGTATGACAGTAAAAAAATGACTGCGTTCCTCTTGTATTTCTGTTAACTGCAGATTTTATTTTTACATCTGCATTTCTTTTTTCTTTTTTTCAACTTTTTTTTCTTTATTTTACCACTGAAGTGATTTGTCAACAACAGACGTCATTTCTGGTTGGTCAGGTACAGTAGTAATTTGATTGATCTTAAGGACAATCAATAGGGACAAGGTTGACTTATTGTATATTAATTAGCCTAATGGACAGTTAGCATTTCTATGTGAGAGGTTCATAAACCTTTAACGCTGTAATTTCATACACAAAAAAAAGCACGCTACAGTTTGCAGACGTCTATAATTGTATATACGGTAGACGCACTTCACTAGGAACACATGCGCATCTGCTCATTCATGCTGTTATTCAGTCAGCCAATCATGTAAAAGCAGCACAATGCATAAAATCATGCAGATTCAGCTCAAGAGCTTCACTTTATCGGGTGATCAGCAGGTCTAAGGCTACAGCCGACTCAGACTCACTGAAATTGAATTCTCGTTGAGACTGAATGTTAATAAACAGATGACGCACAGGCGTAAAGAGTGATTATCTGAGTTACCGTAGCCTTCCTGTCAGCACTAACCAGTCTGGTCATTCTCCTCTGACCTCTATCATCAATCAGAAAAGCTGCTCACTGGATGTTTTCTTTTTTTTTTTTTCATGCTAATCTGTGTAAACTCCACATACTGTTGTGTGTGAAAATCCCAGAAGATCAGCGGTTTCTGAAATACTCAAACCAGCCTGTCTAGCACAAACGATCACGTCACAGGTGTTCCTGAGTTATATACTCAGTTGCCCTATGTTATGCTGTGTGCATACAACCTGATTCTTTATCAAAATACCTGAGGACTTCACAGACTGGAGGTCTAAAAGCCAAATATTCCTGGAACAGTAAATTTAGAAACCGTTCAGCTAGCCTAAAATTGCTAGCTGGGTTGACAGAGAACATAACTACCTGTTTGATAATCTGCTAACTAGCTTCCTAGTGGCTAGCTTCTTCATGCCAGATAGCCTCTATTGAAGAGATATGTATCGTCAATTGTAGTTCACTGTTAAAATACGGATACAAATTTTTGTGTAACTGAAACAGTACACAATGTTTACTAGCAAGCTAGCTAACATAGACTAGCCCTGTGTTCACGCTGGCAAGTGACAAAGCGCCACGTCGCCGTTCCTTTATTATGTACAGTATGCGTGTGGCACAGAGTCATGGATTCAGCAGGAAAGTGTGACAATGCGACAACTGACATTTGAACTGAGATTTTCTCAATTCTTTGCAACCTGTGCATGACGAGGTAAAGCAACAATTGTCTTGAATCATTCCTGAGACCCCTCCTGTTAGTCCCCGTTTACCATTTCATGCAAAAAATTCTGGTTTCATCTAATTATATCACATAAAGCCTCTCATTACATGTGTATAGAGATATAAATCAAGGAAGGAAGTAGCAGAAATCACTGATGCTGCTGCTGGCATTGTTAGCTAGAACCGTTTTTTTTTTTTTTTTTGCTAATCTTCCAACAAAGCTGCAGTAGTTTGAAGCCAAGCATGAAACATGTAAATCAAACGACCGATGTTCAAACAGATTAGGTCAATATGTCACTTGTGTTTAACCAGTTAGCTCTACGAGCTATATATAGTTGCTAGTATTTATCGTCGGGGGGAGAGAAAAAAAAAAAAAAAACAGTAGCCAATCCTCGACCACAAGCGACAACAGTAGCGGTTGCTGTATGCCCACAAGAGAAACTGCAAGCGACATGAGCAACTTGTTACTTGCTAGTGTGAGGCTAGCATTTCTACGTTCCTTTTTAGTACTAACTGTATGTACCGATGATACGTAAGTGTAAAGTTTTTTTGTAGATACATGCATCGAGTGCAGTACACTGTTAATAACAGCACACACTGGTTCCCTAGCAAGCTCCACGTAGGAAATGAATCATATCGTCAAACACGCCAGCAAATTTCAATATATTTAAGAATATTGTTTTACAGGCTCGAAACCATCTTGACTCCAATTTCGAAACGTATACAATGTATGTATGTATGTATGTATTTATGCATGCATGTATGCATATCCAGGGCAGTACCCTGTTGATAGAAGCACATAAACGCACTGTCACTGTCACTGTGACTGTAATTTAAAACGCAGTATTAAACAGATACAACACTGCACATATGCTCAGTGCTCTACAGAGGACCAGACAGATACAGACCTGCTGACACAAGCAAACATTGCAGCCGGTCTGAATGGATGATTACTCATGGAAAAGAAAACTCCCCTCTGCCTTCCTCTGACCTAACCACTGATGCACGTAACATATTTTCCTGTTAGAAGTTCAGTTAGTCAACACCCCCCCCAACACACACACACACACACACACACACACACACACACGCACACACACACACACACACACACACACACAGAGGTCAGACACTACATATATGCCTCCTCTTTGGGCCTTTCACTGTGGTCTGACAAGTTTCTCTCTTACACATCAGATTCACACATGCACACACACACACACACACACACACACACACACACACACACACACACACAGGCTTGTTCAGTCCAGGAGCTAAGAGGTGAGGAATGCTTTTTGCTAATGTTTATCTATATAGCCTTGAGGCACCGTGAGTTGATGTGGGCTGGGCTATCATTACTGCAATGTCACTGCCACGGCTGTGTTTATATCTACATATGCAAACACTTGGTTTGGCAACGCTGAAAAAGGAAAGCGATGACTCTGGGTGCATTTTCCTCTCCAGTGAAGCACATTCGTGCCATGGGCTGCGTATTTTCCGACCATCAGAGGGCCACTGTGTAAACAAATGAAGCCGAGCTATCATCTTAGGACAACGTGTTCAAGGCAAAACTCACCAGCGTCACAGTGGAAAAAGCAATACACAAAGGACAGGGACATCGCTGGCAGCCATGAGTCATTTCGAGCTCTGTTTAAGGTCCTGACCCTATGCCCTCGAGTGCCAATGTCAGACCGTCGCCTGTTGTTTTTGCTGCGTGTTGGCACTAATCAACTAGTTTCATCAGCCCCGCTTGACAAAATGAACACGTTGAAACGTCATAGTGGGTAGAATTGCTGCCTCACAGTTCAATGATCCCCAGTTCAATCCTCAACTTAGTTACTGTTTGGGTGTAGGTGTTTTTCACGCTCTTCCAATAGCCACTTAGGTTTCCATGGGGTCCTTTGTTTTCCTCCATTGAAATCAATGAAAACATGTTCATGACTCTAAATCGCACCTACAGTGGGTATAAATGAGAATGTGACTGTGTCTGCATAGTGCCCTGAGAATTTCTTGGTGAATAATAAAGACTTTTTGTGCAGCAAGACATTATTAGGTTTTACAAGAAAGTGCATTTCATAGCACAGAGGTCATTCTGTAGAAGAAAATTTGATCATGATGACTACTGCCATCTCCTGGTCTGGATGTATTTAGTTTGACACAAGTATAGAATTATATGCATATCATTTTCACTGTGTTCAAATGCAACGTCTCACATGCCCTAAGACTAAAAGTGATTCCCAAAAGATGACGTATATACCTGGTCCTAAACTGCAAATATACCAATGAAAGCATGATATTTGCTAAAAGATCACTTAACGTCCATCGACAAAACCCACCAGTGATATCACCATGATCCCTTGACCCTTGTTTCCCAATCCAGATACCTAACATATGTGACGGGTTCCATGGGCATCCATTTCCGACCTCAAATCTTCCATATCTGTAATCAGTCAGTCATTGCCTTTTTTTTTGCGGATTGCCTTCAGCACTGCAAAAACGCCAGCTTTGATCAGGTTTTGAAATGAATAGCGAGACACTCTCTGGCTCTTGTCATTGAACTGATAAATTGGTTGTGGTCAGATGGTGTGACACACCCAGGCATTTCCATTCTGGAAATAAGATCTGGCTTCTTTGTCAGGGGAGGCCATGGAGACACTATCTATGGCAACTTTCAAATTTTACAATCAACAACGAGTACTTGTTATTCATTCTGTTTATGCAATTATGTCACTTTTATCGAGCTACCATGAATGCTGTGAATTTCCAAACCTTTGTATGCTTGTGTGTCCTTATTTCTTAAAAATTCCCGGGAGCTCTGTGGGGACATCTGGGACTCTCTAGGAGCCTTGACTCCTCGCCCAGATTTCCCAGAATCCTCTGCTACTCCGCAGGCTACCTGGCGTGCCTACTGAGCGATAGGATTAAGAGCCTGGAATCTTCCGGACGACTGGGGAGAAATTATTGCCTGGAGGTTTTTTTTTTTTTTTTTTAAATCACTCAGTCATGATTCAGGGCTTCCGTTTTTTTACTGAGTCAAGCAAAAAGGAGCTCCCAGCTCCCCTTTGAATAACCCGTGTGCTCAATCAGTAGTTGTATTTGTCATTATTATTTACATATATTTGCACTGAGATTATGCTCATCAGCTAAGGGAATTTCTATGGGGCACTTCTGCACCTTTGTTCAGGGTCCAGGTTGGGAGATGGGGGTCACTGACTAGAGTGTGAACAAATCACTATCTAGCAACTTCCTGTTACCTGCTAACCTCACAGGGATCTAACCTGCTTATAATTATTACTCTAATGTAATTATAACTTCATGTGCCACTGCAGTAATTATGTAGCGAATAAGGTATGAGAAGGGACCTATGGTTCGTAGATGATGGTCTTGATTGTATGTGAAATATGCATATGCTTCGACACAGATGAGAGACAGGCTGATCTACAGCTGCTATTTCAGTGCCTGCGGCGTGAATGCCATTGCCTTTCTCGTGCTGTGGATTATGGCTGGGGTTTCAAAAACCAAATACGTCCAGCCCTGCAAAAAGAAACACCCAACAGCCCCTCCTCCGTCTCCTTCTTTCCTAAACTCCACCATGGGGTTTTCTAATGTTAGTAATGCCCTGAGTCTCTGTCTCTCTCTCTCTCTCACTCTCTCTCTCTCTCTCATTGCCTTTGAACTGTGATGGAAAAAAGGAGGGGAAAAAACACTTCATCCTGTGGGAACAGCTGTGACCCATCATCTGTGCAAGTCCAGCCTTCTTTTCCTCTCGCCTGGAAATAGTGCTCTTAATGGATCTACCACTCCAAGCCTGTACTTGTCTGTGTGTATCATTGTGGATGTGGATAACGGCCAGTTTCGGGGAAGGGGGGGGGGGGTAAGGGGGGGGTGCAACAAATGTGCTCCTGGGTTACTGGAACCCTCGAGGCGTTCCCTAGGATGCGAGGAAGCATGTTCTAAAAGGAGTTTGGTCTGCCTGCATGTAGAGACCAGACACACTCGACCTCAAAAGAAGCAAAACCCTTAAAGTCTAACAGACAACGCCGCATCAGTCCCGATATAGACAGGCGTTGATGACTGCCAGACTGGAAAATGAAAGGCAAGAGGAGGCCATGGAAGCTATCTGAGTATAGAAGCTGGAGCGTGGTTAATGGAAAACCAACGTGACGGTCAAACAGCTGAATTTGCTTTAGCAACCAAATAGCAACTACAGCTCGTATGCTGCACGGCTTGCTATTTGATCATCAGAAACCTGATGTTGAAAATATTTGGCGTAAAACTAATGTCAAATACAGCCTTGTATCAAAGAGACAGAATAAAATAGGAATGAGAGAGAGAGAGAGAGAGAGAGAGAGAGAGAGAGAGAGAGACAGAGAGAGACAGAGAGAGACAGAGAGGGAATTATTCTTTGTGATCTCCCCTCCCCTGCCCGGCTGTGACGTGACTTGCTCCCATCATAGTGAGAGGCTTGTTGTTGACAACAGCTCCTAAAACACATTAGAGACACTCAGCAGACACTCAGCAGACAAACATTTTTCCCTCTAACACACGCACACATGCCCTGAAGCCTATGACAAACATGGCCTAGTACCTCCCCACCTCTTTCTCTTTTGTGTGTGTGTGTGAGTCTTGCATCATGTGGGGTGGAGTGCTCAGAGGGAATGTGAGTCAGGACCAGAGCCAGAGGAACAAGGACTCAGCCGCTAAGAGGAGAGACACAAGGGAGGAGATTAACATGCAACCATTTTCACAGCAACAGCCTGCTCTCACTTGCCTGCCATGCCAAACATATCCTTTAGATTAGAATTAGGGGTGGAAAAGTCTTAGTAGTTTCTTTCTTTTCTTTCTTTTGGAGCTAGGGCCAACACAATGTATTTTATAATATTCTGATTTATCCAGCTTCAATACACGATCCCATCTTGAATTATTGCCACTCTTTCAAATTATTGTTACACCAACAAATTTTTTTTAAACAGTATTTCTCAAAAAAAAAAAATATAT
>JAOVYU010000004.1:7175352-7188575 GCA_025674565.1 Synodontis membranacea
ATCCAGAGAAGGCCGGGTGCTGTACAAAGACCCAGCCACAAGGGGGTGCACACTCTGGTGTATGCCTGCATGCCGGTTCCAAGCCTGGATAAATGGGGAGGGTTGCGTTAGGAAGGACATCTGGCGTAAAAACTCTGCCAAATCAGACGTGCGGATGAAAAGATCCGCTGTGGCGACCCTTGGTTGGGAATAGCCGAAATGGGAAGGGGGGGGAGTGTTATGACATTATGTATTGATCGAGGCACTAGCCTGTGAAATAAACCCTATTCCTTACATCAGCTGTGGCCTCAAACACACAATCTGTCATTCTCTAGGCCAAGCTGAGAACATGACCGTGATCCAACCATCTCGTTCCCAAGCCTTAAGTCGTTAGCAACCCAGCCGTGAGACTGCAGTGATTTTAATAACACATTTGTTTCCATTTTTGCAAATAAAACCAACTAAATTTGATAGATAATATCACTGGTGTGAACAAATATGAGCGAGAGCGGGATTAAACCTTTCACATTCATTGTAAGGTTGCTAGGTGCAGTTGTGTGCAAAAGTTTGCGTACCCTTCAGACAAAGTCCTTGGTAGGTTTCACATATTCTGTAAATGATATAGGTGTAATGGCGTATGTTGATTATAATAATCAATTCGAAGTTTAAAAGTTTGTACTTCTATTTCTGAGTGTGATGTAATAACTTTCCCTCTAGTAACAGTAACGAGACCATATTTTGGCATTCAGAAAAGCGGACACCGGGGGCAGGATGGCGGTACAGGGCAGAAAGTCACCCGCATAATGGATGGTGACTGTAGAATGCAAAGAAGAAAAAGAATTCTTGACGTTGTTGGCAGTTGAAAAATTCCAGTCTGACCCATTTTTTAGGTTCCAAAAATATGTGACTGGGAGAAAAAAAAGAGGACATGTAACATTCCAAAGTAACAGAATCCAAACTGTTTATAGAGACTTTTATATGTAATAGTCTAAATTGATACTGTCCACACGTTCAGGGCTGAATGTTCACGGCTCAGCCCTGATGCATCACTCTCTTTTAAGACTGTAACACTGTGATGAACAAAATCCTTTTAAGACAAAAAGGGTGTCAAGATGGTGCTGTTTGAAATCCATTGTAAATGAGTCTATAGAGGGTTAACAGAAATTGTCTCTTGCAGGAAGGAGGAAGCAGAAAGCGGCACAGGAGAAAGCAGGACTGTCACGGGTAAGGACTAAGGCTTTGAGCTCCTGAAAGCCGAACCTGTTCAAGACCTTAAACCCAGTATAATGACTCAGAAGTATGTGTGCTTGTGTGCAGATACCGGATTTGAAGGATGCTGAAGCTGTTCAGAAGTTCTTCCTGGAAGAGATTCAGCTGGGAGAAGAGCTCTTGGCGCAGGGTAAAAATTCTCTGTCCCTTTATAACTTGTAACACAGAGCAACAAAAACGACAACACAAAGCTGAGAAGTTTTTTTTAGATACCGAGATGTTTCAACATTGGTTTAATTTTAGAAAATGTTCTAGTCCTCCACTGTGATGTCATACCTCAGAGGCAGCATGGTTCATGCTTTTGTTTTTTTGTTGAAGCAATTTTCACACACTGTAGATTGTATTATCATTTTAATCCACTTAGTTAGAATGACTAGATTAATGATAATTAGTAATAAGACAGTGCTATAATCTACAAAAGAAATCACCAAATATTATGCCATATGTATGGCTGTATTTGTTCTATTTGTATTTATTGAACTTATTGTCTAGTCACTTCTCTTAAAGAAGGGCTTGTGTGGGGTTTTTTCCCTGTTGTATCTGTGCCTTAGCGAGTTTGCATAGCCTCACTGCAAGCATCTCAGCGTACAGTTGTCTGTAAAATGACTTGCTTTTTAGAATTTTAATTCATATTGTTGCTTTTGGGGAACACCGGCTAAGCAGACAGTTCATAAACATCTAGTCCAGCAAGGCATAGTTGCCATGGAAACTTCATGCCATTTTGTCAGGGTTGTGAAAATTGAGTAGAAAATATCCACGATATGAGCACACTTGATGTTTGTAAAAATTTTATACACTGTAATGGACAAATGGTTTTGGAAAAAAAAACTCTGTCTGATAATTATTGAGGCTTTGCCTGAAGATCACCTGTGCCAAATTTGGTAAATATTGGACAATTATGGCCAACGGAATTTTTTTTTTTAACTCCGATAAAATCCACTAATACTAAAATCCAATACTGACTACATGGTACCTCATTTTTTTTTTTTAAGAAAACACCTCTGTATTAAGTCAGTGCCCCTGCTAGTGTTCGAGGCACTAACATCAAACCTGGTAAAAAGAATCATGAGACCCTCGCCAATCAGTGTACCAAATTTCAAATCTTTTTACCCCACGGTTCTAGGGGCTGCCATAGACACACCCAGAAGAAGAAAAAGATGAATAAGAAAAGGTGGAAACGGCTTCACTGCTTGTCTCCCAGTAAAGAGAGAGCTTTTTTTTGGACAGAGAGTGCAGAATGTTAATGGATGTGCATCTTCGTTTCTAGTTTTGTGCCCATCGGGTAAATTAAACCTGATGTAATTTAGTTTTCTTATGAAGGACATTCGGTGCTGCACCAGTGAAGGCCAGATTGAAGCATGAACTGGGTGCTTGTTGTCATGGTTATGTTTCGACATGCTTACTTGGAGCTTTGATTAACTTTTTTTTTTTGTCATGATACAAAGAGTTTGCACATCTGCCAGCTGGTCGGAAATAAACATTTTTCCTTCAGTCACACTGTGACAGTTCAGATGGTTCAGATCATTAGATTAAATTTCGATTTACCTTCAGAGATCAGAAACTGTACATTTGAAGTCAGTCATCTGTTTATATTATTCTCATCTTGCTCATGTTTTCTAGGAGACTATGAGAAAGGAGTGGACCACCTGACCAATGCTGTAGCCGTATGTGGTCAGCCTCAGCAGCTCCTCCAGGTGTTGCAGCAGACCCTGCCTCCACCCGTCTTCCAGATGCTCCTCACCAAACTGCCCACCATCAGCCAGGTGAGAATCCTGCTCCTCGCATCCTGTGACACGTTCTGCCTCTGAACCTGGGCCTCGTTTATTAAGACAAGTAGAACGATCCTAAATGTGGACACACAAGTACTTATAGGAATTAACCATGTTCTAAATGTATATCTGCCTGAATCCTTCATATTGCTCATTTACTAATCTTGTATACAGTAATACCACATGAATTCGCGGGGTTTGGTTCCAGACCCCGGCGCAGATGTGTGAAATTCGCGAATATTTGGTGGAGTCACTAAAAATGCTAATAAATGCTTATTTCTAAAGTTTAAACTCTAAATATGACCTAAATCATGCTCCAAAAGCACTTTAATTTCATTTAAAAGTTAGCTTTATACATTACCCTTAAAAAAATAAATGGTTGACGTAAAAACAGAGTACAGTATCACCTAATTCATTGTTTCCCAACCTTTTTGAGCCATGGCACATATTTCACATTAGAAAAATCACAAGGCACACCACCAAACAAAAAATTTCGCGAATATTTGAAGTCGCGAATACAGAAACGTGAATATGTGAGGTTTTACTGTATACAGAAATCTTCATACAGCTTTCTCCTTGTACACATTTAAGTTTTTTGTTCCTTTAAAGCTTCAGTAATGTGATATCAGGAATGAAGTCATGTCTTATTCTTTAATACGTAAAAATAAAATGAATGGTTCAAGAGTAGGAAATACCTGTGCATATGTGCATCCTCATGAGCAAGAGTGCTCTCATACTGAATATCGACACGGCTCTGATTCGATCACAGACATGAGCCCTCAGAGCCGATACTCGGTACCAACAGTGATATTGCTTTTATACAACAGTTACATAAACAAGAAATAAGTATTGAGCAAGTGACATTTTGGACATGTGGCCAAATGCTCGGTTTATGTTTTGCTCCCTTAACAGAGTTCGATCCCGAAGAAGCCGCACTTTATAATATGCGGGCTAGCTAAAGCTGCCAAGGTCAAATTGGCGTCTCTTCTTCCTTCTGATGAAGTCAAATGTTATATTCCCGAAAATGGTCATTTGAGATGTCTGCTGATGACTATTGTGAAAACAGTATAAGCACTCTTGGAGCAACCAATCAAATAAGTGAACTGGAACTAACTTGTATGTGTATATATATTGAAAAATAACTCACATTGTGTTGAAAAAGGTAATCCCACTTTGTGTCAGATCTCATCGCAGAACCCTATTTTGGATCATCTCCTATTACAGTACATGCCATGTTTTAATTCTCACTTCACAGCTGTGTAAATAATGACCCTAAAATGGTACTGAAGGACTAAACTAGTCGGTCAATTATAGCTAGCTACGATCCACTCGTCATGACGGACATAATCTTCTAGCTCTCTAACGGAGTACGTTATTTTACCCAGATTTCTGTCCATAACACAATACCTCCAGCAGGGATGATTGATTATTGCATCATGTTGTGGATATTTGTGCTTTGGATTTCTGTACTATTTTCATAATCTTACTTTCATTCATTCATTAAATCATTAAGGTCATGACTTGTAGTCCCTTATTAGAGCAAAAGTGGAGTGTGGATTAGTGCAGTGGTGCACAAGCACAAAGAAAACGCCATTTAAACAAACCAAAAAGTATGTTTGTCTGTGACTTTAAACAATAGTGTTTGTAACTGAGACCCTGGTGTTCTGTTCGTACTGTTTGAAAGCTAGTTGGTGTAATAGCAGGGTTCCCCTGGCCCATGGGATTTCTGGAATATCATAGGATTTTTAAAGTCTATTTCCGGCATGGAAAATCCAGAGATTTGATCATTTTGTGGGCCAAGACACAGACTTTCAGGGAATTTTGTTTGTAGCACATCTCAATTTTAGTTATCATTTACCAAAAATGTCAGTAGTGTTGTTTATCAGGTTATTTCACCATGTTTAAGCTGTGAGAACTTCGTTTTGTACTGAAAATGTCTGCGAACTAGTAAATAAAGATCACAAACTGATGGGTTTAAATTACGCTATGTTTTTCCGTACATTATAGATCATGGAAACTCAAGCTTTTTATTGAGGGGAAAACTCTGGGAATTTGACATTTGTCTTGGAGCAGGAACCCTGTAGTCTTTACTTTAATTCACCTGAAGCAGAACTCGGTGCAGTCTTCTGAGCTGTTCAGGGTTTAGAGATGTACTTAAAGATTCTGGGATTTCTGGTCTTTTGGTCCTTGGCATCATTTAATGTAATAAAGAGTCTTTTTTTTCTGTTTTACAGCGCATCGTCGGTGCACAGAACCTGAGCGATGATGACATCGAATAACACGTGACCCTCACTCAGTGCAGCCTTCTCCCAGCAGTTTCACTCCTCCATGTATAACGTTTCTTTCTATCCATTGTGAAAAATAGCCCCCCCCCCATGGAATATACAAGCATTTTCCTAAAAGGCAATATGAGCCTGTAAATGAATTACCCCATCAGAAAATGTCTTTCTAGAAATGTCTGTCAGTGTTTGGGTAACATTTAACTGTATTTTATCAGATAAGCGATTTAGAGGTTTGCGCTGTCCAGACAGCAGTTATCGTTTTGAACGTTGTATAAACAGATGAGAACGAAGCATGATCATCTGATTTTTGTCATTACAGAAAAAAAAAAAAAAAAAAAAGTCATCAGCACAAAAAAAAAAAGTCATCAGCACATACACATTCATGACAGTTCCTGTGTCATGGACAAAATGTTTGTGACCCCAGTCAGAGGTGTAATCCCTGTGCACTGCAAGTGTATGCTAATACACTGAGACTGCCTGTGAGGCACATCATAGTCAGTTTATGAAAGTATGTGCACTGATGTGCTGGGTGCTTTAGTTTCCTCCCACAGCCCAAAGACGGGCAGATTAGGTCAACTGGCTGCTCTAAATTACCCGTAGGTGCGAATGGCTGTTCAACCTAGACTGGTGGCCTGTCCAGGGTGTACTCTTGCAAGACCTCTTGCAAGAAGTCAGTTGTTATTGGCTCCAGCTCCCCTGACGGATAAACAGTATAGACGATGGACGGATGGAAAACGACAAGTTAATTACTAAGTTCAGTCAGGCTGGGATTGGCCAAATTGTCTGTGAGGCCGGGCAGGATTGGTCATATTCTGCGTTTGACTCCTGCAAAAAAAAAAAAAAAAAAAAAAATTCCAACCTCCAGCTGGGATAAAATGCCCCCCTGGACTTGGAATTCCTACTGAGATATTTGTCCTCAACTCAACCCTGAGTTCCTCACATGATGTCATGTCGATGATGTCTCAATGGCTGCTCACGCCATCATTGATAAATAAAACGCTTGACTACTCTTAATGAGTTCACAGTAGTATTTACTTTAGATGAGTCGGCATAGACACATTAATTAGTTACATTTAACTCTGATCATACAGTTGGCTGTTTTGAGACAGTAAATACATCATGATCTAATGTACACTTTTCTGTACAGACATCTATGGTTTTTCCCCAGCCTGAAAAAAAAATGGAGTTCCATCTCAGACTTCCAGAGTCAAATTTCTGTGTGAATGGGGGGTGGATTTAAAAAAAAATAAGTCCCCACACACAGCTCTAGATTGAACTACAAAGCTCATTTCATTTGCCCGGAACCTAGTGCTGAGCTCAACACTATTTAATTTGACTATTTATAGTGAATTTCTAGAGATCTGCAGCGAATGAATTCAGCTTTGTAGTACAGACCCATGTCTAACACAGACTTTTATTCATCTTTTTTTTTTTTTTTTTTTACACTGTAGGCTTTATTATGTATATTTTTTTTGTCCAACACTGCAGTACATTTGAAGGTGTTTGTCTTATTGAGGTCATTAATATAATGGAGTCTCTCTTTTTTCTTTTTTTTTTTTAACAAATAAAAAAGATGGACGAAGCTGACGTCTCTGAAATTTTCTTTCAGTCTATCTCACAACGTTGACAAGATTAAATGTGAACAGTTTTACACTTTTTCTTGGGTTTGAATTTCTTTCTCAATCCTTTGCCCTTTTTGGAAATAGGATCCGTCATATTTCCAGTGAAGGAGGTTGATGTTTTGTTGCTCGGGCCAGGATTCTTCTTGAAGGGCTTTCCTCCTGTGGGTTTGCCGCTTTCGTCGCGTTTGTGTCCTTTAAAGTTCCCCGGTTGGGGTCCTCTCTTCCTCGCTGCATCTGGCCTATGCTGCCTTTTAGCTCCTCTTCCTGCTGGGCCTCTTCCCCGCTTCTCATTCTCCTTTTTCACCTTCTCCTTTTTCACCGAGCGTTTCACCCTGATCTTCCGGTTGAGCAGCTGGGAGCCGTTCAGCTTCAGAGCTAACATTACAGCATCTGTGCTCTGAAAGGAGATGATGTACAGTGCATTGGCTCAGCATGTAGTCTTATTTCTGTGTGTTGCGAAGTGACGTGTTGGGGATTACATCTTTAACATGATCAGCTCACCTCAAAGAGAACATAACCGAAGCCTTTTCCAACACCAGTGTTTCTGTCCCTCACCAGTCGCACAGCCTCTACGTTCCCACACTCCTCGAAGTGCTGGCGCAAAGGCAGTTCTGTTACGTCTGTGAGGAACAATGAGGAAAGTGTTAAAGGAACGGCAGCTGAGCAAAGATTTCTGGGGATTCTGACATTTGACCTTGCCGTAAAAAAGTGTGTGCACGCGCGTGTCTGAGAGTTGACACTAACCATATGGAAGGTTGCCCACAAAGATAGACCTCTTATGGTCATGCTAAATAACAAGAGATATAAAAAAAAAACCAAGAATTAATAAGAGTATATTCTATGTGACAGTTGTCACACAATGTATAAAAATTCTATAATATTCATCTACGATACTCACAGAACCGTGCTGGGAAACTCGATCCACTCTGATGTGCAAGTCTTTCTGGATCTCCATTCCATTCCTACAACACAACACATTCCCTAGAGTCAAACATTTTCAGCAGATCTCACACACACACACACACACACACACGCGATATACCGTATCTACAGAGATGTAAGTAAGGAATAAAATATTCCAGTGTGTACCTTTATAGAATAGACTACGATGGGGTGCCAATACTAAAAATTATAGTTACCTTACACATTGTGGAAACATTATAGCAGCCATAAACCTCTCCCTTACTAGACTTTCTCTTTTCTTTCAAAATTTCTAACAAGTTAATAATAATTTGAGGAGGAAAAAAAAGCGCAACCTCTTCTGCCCCGAAAACTTTCCCATAGTGGAAAATTGCCATTTACATGTTGCATGTTAATCGACACCTTCTGACCAATCGGAATTGAGAATTCATCAGGGCGCTGGCATAATACATATCTGCAATGATCTGCTTATAAATTCCAGACTGTAGGACCTTTGTAGGGCATTCGCTGCCCCGCCTTCCTCCTTGAACACCACGTAGGCATTGATGCTCGCTTGCTTGGGGTCGACTTGGCGCCTAGAAAAAAAACACACGAAAGGCCATCAGACTGAAACAAAAAAACAAATCAAACCCTGCGTGTAATTGTGTGTGCAGGTGTAACGCAATGCATACCGGATAGTGGCGAGTCTACGGGACATTGTCGGATCTTCACGAAGCTGGAAGAAACCGCAATGAGAAATCGACTACGTAAGAAAAGCGACGTCTGTCTTTTAGTGGGAAGTGACAGGAAACTTACAAGTGAGCGGAATCGCACCGACTCGATGACTCCCAGATCCTTGAAGATGTTTTTCAAATCCTGCAAAAAAAAAAAAACGGGTTGATAGATGAAGACATGAAGATAATGATTTGAGACGTTTGACTTCCTTGCGCGGAAATTCCGTCACCTTCTTTGAGCAGTTAACAGGCAGGTTGCCGACAAACACGGTTCTTTTCAGTTTAATTCTCTCTTCGGCCTTGTTCTGGGAGACTTTGCGCCGTTTCACCGCCAGCACCTCTTCGTCGCCATCTGCTTCCAGGGCTTTGCGCTTAACTTTCTTTGGACGTTTCTCCTCTTCGTCGTCGGCGTTTTGTAAGGCTTCTTCCCTGGAAAGTGATACAGATGATCCATTTACAGCCTTTCAAAAAAATACATTCCCGAAACGACGTCAACAGCGGAGGCTTCACGAACCTGTGCTCAAGCTTCTTTTCGGCCGCTGATTTCTGTTTCGTCTTCTTCCGTTTCGCTGCTTCGACGCCGCCTGGTACAGGAGCTGCTTCCTGTTTTATAGGGCTGGCCTTCGCTTCTGGCTGCAGAAATATGCAAGATAAATCATCGTTACAAATAAACCTAGCGTGGAGACAAGAGACATTAATGCAGAAGTGAGGAGCATTTTCAGACACGTTACTACACTCGCTCTTTGCTGTGGCCTGAGGCTACGATATATCATGATGCACATCAAGTATCATAGTAACATCCTCCTGTAACATTATGTGATATTTATGTTCATCTGTAATAACTATTATGGCCGTTAAGGTTATGTTAATACGTCTGAAAATGTCTGATGATGGTACAACTAAATTTCGACAAACAGACGACGACGATAAAAACGAAAAAAAAAAAACTTTGAAACTTTAGGAAACCCGTAAAAGGATTTCATCAAAGCAACGTTTTCACATTTTTATTTCCTTTCTAACGTTACCTCTGCTATGATTCCGGAAAGATCACATTAGGTAAGGAGTCGGATTAAAGGTCCGCTATGAATGATTCAGGTGATATGGATTATAGGATTCATTATTCAGGCACTCATTCATGTTTCCATTAGTGTGTAATTAAATGTAACTACGAGACGTCTTTGTAAGCTTAGAATGAACCCTTTATGTCTACACAGGATGCAGGTCTTCTACAGAGCTGCCATGTTGTGCTGCTACACTACCCCAGGACGGACAAACCTCTAGAGTGCGCCTTAAACCTTTCAGGTTTTTACAAGCGTGCATCCAGAAGGGAGCGCCAGGAGACAATGACGAAGAAGGAAGAGGAACGAAAACGAAAGAAGAATTGGTGTTCGAAGAGGAATTGGTGTCGTAACAACTTTGAGAACCCGAAGGTTGAAAAATGGAGGATCGTACTTATTTGGCATAAACACAACTTACAGAAGTACGCTACAGGCACCTGTACGTTCTAAGTAACACTGCTTAAAGATGTCTTTTGATGATCTGATGAAGTTTAGACTACACGCCATAAGCCTAATCAATTCGGTGTGTAACCAGACACCAGCTGTTAAATGGCCTGCGGTGACAGCGAATGTCTGGACGGAAGTTTTAAGAGGCGTTTTGTTTACCTGGTACAGACATAACGAACTCTACCTGACTTAACAGAAGGCACGGAAACTAATCGGTGATTAAATGATGAAAGCATTTCTGAAATGTTTTTTCCACTCGTTTGTATTGAGCACGTCTCGCAGACTCCTCACGCTGATTAAACTGGCCGTTACTGTATACCGACAGCTACAGCTGGTGTAAGGCCTGGCTTCATATTCATAACCGGCACAGAGACTCATCGTTTTTATACATAACATAAACGGGGGGGCTGGAACTGATGGGTTATACTCTGGAGGATTTAATTTAATTACAGATGAAACTTGGGACTACATCATGAACAACATTGGGTCAGATTTATTGTCTAGTAAAATGATTTGATTGAGTGTATGTATGCGCTTTATATACATATTTGTTACTTTCCTTTAAAAAAAAAAAAAAAAAAAAAAGAAAAACATTCAGATAAGACAAGTGTTGGATTGACTTGGCTTCATGAAGGAGAATAAATTTCACAGATTGGTGCTTTTATGAACTTGTCAGGGTTTTTTTCCCCTAAACATCCAAAGACGTCTGTGTTGATGTGTTGTGTTGATGTGATTGCGTGTCTGCTAATTTACAGCTTTTCAAAATGTAGTTTTATGTTAAAAATACTAGCCGTTTTTTTTGTTCTTGTTTTTTTAAATCGGCACCGTGCTGATGGACGTCAAGCTTGCATACAGTACGTACTTTTGATGCTGGGACGAAGACCAGTGTGTTCTTCTTAGTAGCGACCGAGAAGAGTGAGGACAGACTCCCTGGTGTGGTCTGATCTGCAGTCAGGCTGTCTGATACCAGGCCAACAACATAACCCTTCTGCTCAGTGGCATCGGCAACCGTCGCCTTGCTAAGTGATGGGGAAAGAAAAAAAAAAGAGTCAGTAGAAAAATCCACAATGGAAACCCGTATGCCATAGACGGCTGGTATGAAATGAGCCAAGCAAGGACTACGTAAGCCTACTCATGGTTTCCAATCATTTCAATGCTTTCCATTTACACCTATTAAAATACCCTTGTCGTAACAGTGCCCAAGATGCCTTTAGATGAGAAACTCAACGTTGAAATGCATGACGACACATTTTTCAAATCCACAAACAAATGACATAAAAGGACTTTTTTAAAAAAAGATTTTACTCCTGAGACCTTGTGTTCTAATGTACTACTCAACCCTAACAGTTTCATCATCGGGGATCGGATAGATATCGGGTTTGAATGATTGACATCAGCGAGGGTTAACGCCCATCGATCACAATGATATGTTGAGAGTATACGAGCAGCTAGGATTACGACACAGCAGACTACTGGGCCGAATCCCTGCTACTCAAGTATACTGGACAAAGTAAAATAGAAACCACGAATCAGTAGGATGGATACCCAACGCCACCATTTTTCGAACGCTGGTCCTGAAGGTCTGAGTCTTTGCCCAGCTTTAACACACCCACTTCATCTCAGGAAGGGCTGAGATTAGCTGATTGTAATCAGGCACTTAAAATGTGCTGGACAGGGAGTTCTCCAGGACCTAGGGAACATGTGCCCTATGTAGTGCACTATGGACCATTCGACCTAGAAAGCAACCTTGTGACTTTACACATTATAATAGATGGAAAACACCATGTACATGTATATTTACTGTATATCAAGACAAGAAGCCAAACAATCATCCAGTGTGTCGACATAAGTAAACAATCATGCCCAAGTTAAGATTCTGCACAAGTACAGTTTCACTATAATCAAAAGGAGTGATTCATGTTGAGTGTGTGTGAGTGAGTGAGTGAGTGAGTGAGTGAGTGTGAGTGAGTGTGTGTGAGTGAGTGAGTGAGTGAGTGTGTGTGAGTGTGTGTGAGTGAGTGTGAGTGAGTGAGTGAGTGAGTGTGTGTGTGTCAGAGTCAAACCTCTGTGCAGTGTGCTGCTGCTTCTTCTTCATGCTTTCTTTCTTTCTGCTTTGTTTGAGAGGCCACTTATTCAACTCTAATCTTAACTGATGTGTAACGTTGGTCTGGAAACGATTTACAAACTCAACAAAGTGAGAAAACCATTCCCCTTTTACTTTTGTGTTAAACCAAAGAAACTTAAAAACCCAGACGCCTCTCCCTCTCTCTCTCACACACGCCACCAAAACACGTTTCCGTGTGCATCGGTTTCCCTTCCGTCGGAAAACAAAAACCGGGGAAAACTACGTTCCGGGTTCAAATTAGATACTAATTAGGCTACTTAGATAAGATGTATTCATATAAACAAATAATCAGTACAGTAACCATTACGACAACACATTAAGTTGTTAGGTTAGGATTAAGGACAAATAATAATAATAAAAGAAAATGTAAAACAGTATAATAGTTCCGGGTTGGAGTGTTTCTTTACGGACCGTCATTTTGTGTGCACGGTTTCGCGCTCGTGAAGGCGTCTGTGACGGAAGAAGAAAAGCCAAAGCAAGTTGCACTGAGAAGCAGATTCAAGAAACGGGTTCAAGGTGTGGTGTCATTTGGTGTGTGTGTGTGTGTGTGTGTGTGTGTGTGTGTGTGTGTGTATATATATGTGAGTGTGTGTATATGTGAGTGTGTGTGTATGAAATATGCATGAATATACGCATTTGGGTTTAGTCTGACATGTTTCGGTAATAAACAGACCCGATGCTAAAGCAGATGTTAGCTGGAGTGCTTTAGAGAAAGTTTCCACCCTGTTGTTGTTGTTGTTGTTGTTGTTGTTGTTGTTGTTGTGGTGCATCAGTTTTTCAAGATTTTTTTTTCTTTTATGGGTGACAAAAATAGTTACTATATATCTTCATGTAAAAAGAGGACTGAACTGAACTGCTTTTTTCCCCCTTTTCTTTTGGGTTAAACCTACAGTGATGTATTAACTCTAATGCCACAGATAAAAAAAAAATCTGATTAATAAAAATGGTGCACTTTCAAGCAATATACACTGAACAAAAATATAAACGCAACACTTTCAGTTTTGCTCCCATTTTGCATGAGCTGAACTCAAAGATCTG
>JAOVYU010000004.1:7192688-7206000 GCA_025674565.1 Synodontis membranacea
TCTACAAATGGTGCAAACTCTGCTAGATTATAGATAAAAGATTCCCATTCCCCTGCCATTCTGTGATCGGCAGTGATTGGCAATCGGCAGATCATGATCTTGGTGATCGGTGATCGGCCCCAAAAATGCTGATCGGAGCATCTCTAGTGGATTCCAAATCCATTCATCATAATTGTCATTAAAGACTTTTTCTCTCAATCATCACATGTTCTCGGCAGCTCCATCTTCCTCAGTACAGATCTATGACACTGCTGCTGCACTACTAAGCTTTCTGACACTCTTCTTCATTTTTTATAGCCATAATCGACTAAGGACTTCCTTAAACCCATCCAACCTGAGCCATGCCTTCTCCCATCTAAGAGTCCTGACTCTTAACAGCTGTGCTATCACCTGGCCTCAGGTAGGGGACAACACATTCATCTACACACACACATACACACACACACACACAAACCCCTGTTGAGCGTATGATGTGTCTGTAATCATTCTTTCATCTGTTCCCCAAATACACTAGCAACGTTTACTCTTATTAGGAATCTTATTGGCCCATTGCTCCTCCTCTGTCCTTGACAGGTGCTCCACTGCGCCCCCATGTGGCCACAAATAGAAGAGCTGTTTCTCAACGATAATGATATAACTGAACTGAAAAGGTCAGGCACTGCTCTAATTACTCTATGTATTAATTGGTCTTACAGTCATGAACATACAGGTCAATAAAAGTCTTTGCACCCTACAGTTTTAGGTGAATGTTGTCTTACCTGCATGTTTTATGTTTTCTGTATTAGGGTGTCAGCAGAAAAAGAAACATTCCAAATGATATTTTAAATTATTTTATTGGTCAGTTTACTGCATTATGTAGTAATTTGTATATCTGTGCTGTAGCAAATGTCTTCAGATTATTATGTGTGTATTTAAAAATCAAAGGTGTTAATTAGTTTCTTTGTTTTTAGTCCTGTAGATGTGCTGCAAGGTTTGAAGGTTCTTGACTTGTCCAACAACAGTTTAATGCAGGAAAGTGTACTACAGTTATCACATCTATCCAGGTAGTGTATATATTTAAGTAACCTAAAATTATAAAATGCTTTTAGCATGTTGTTGTTTAGCATAAACAGCACAACAATTAGTATTACATATTTATTTTTATTTTATTTATTTATTTTGTTATAAATGTTTGTCTGTTTTGTCTGAAAATGCAGGTTGGAGACTCTGAACCTCTGCAGCACAGGACTGTCTGTCATTCAGTTCAGTGACACATTACCAGGTAATCTATTAATAATATCTAGGCTAAGACAGATTGCTGATAGACCTTTATTTTTAAAAACAGAAATGGTGTATTAAGGTCCGATGCCCTGATTCTGTCTGATTTGGTGTTCTGTTGGTTATAGTATCATCCTGACAAAGTCTATAAAAGAAATGGCTCGTCTTCATGTCATTCATCATACCAGCAGTAAATAATAGCCAAGTTTTATTTTAAACCGAGACATGCTGAATCTTGAGCTTTTAATTCGTATTGTCTTAAATTTCTGATCAGCTGTTTCAGTGTGATAAATGATTATATAGTAGTTGCATTTCTGTAATGTGTCTCTTAAAAATGTTATTTTTGTAAAAAAAAAAAAAAAAAAATCTCTTTAACTCTTGCTTGGAAATTAGCTCAAGTACCATCCAAAATCAATTTGACCCTTGTTTACTAAAAGAAAACCTTCGCTGAAATTGTAATCGTAATTTAAATATATGAAATGGGGAAAAAAAAGGTTTCTTAATAATGTGTGTTTAATATTGTGAAGGCTCCAAGACTTCCGCGTTCCCTGCACTGAAGATTCTTTTACTTGACGACAATAAAATTACCGAGGTAGGAACCTTTAGTGAAAGAAAAAGTAAAGCAGTGTAAAGATGATGTATGTAGCCTAAATGCCCGCTTTCTGGAATTGCCTCTTAGTGGACTGTGATTAATGAGCTGGAGAAGCTGAGGGCTTTGGTGCAGTTGTCCTGTAAGCGAAACCCCCTGATGGACTTGGAGAAGAACCGCGAGATGACGCGGCAGATCCTCATCGCTCGAATCAGCCAGCTGGAGATACTCAACAGGAGTCAGGTGTGTCACAGAGTCAACGAAATATATCAGATATATACAATAGCTCTGATCTGACGGAAGTGCTCATTCTAATCACATGATTATTTAATGCGCTTGTTCTAAGACGCTATCGTTTCTATAGCGACAGCTCTTTCATCGGGACCTGTATGGTGTATGGTCAACATAATCTAAGGCCAATCATTTGATCATTTGATCAATTATTACCTAGAAATTAAGTGCAGTAGGATGCTAACTTTAGCACCCGTCAGTGCGACGCACCTTATGCTGAGTATTTTGTGTCTCAGGTGCTGCAGGAAGAGAGAAGAGGTGCTGAGCTGGATTACTGTAAGAAGTTCGGTCGTGTTTGGCTGCAGGCTGGAGGCCACAGAGATCCGCAACTGAACCAACCCAGTGCAGAGTTTATAGCACAGCACCCTCGCTACCTGACTCTTATCCAGAGTGAGTCAGCAGTCCTACTAACTCCATAATAAACCTCTTTTATACAACCTCCGTCGCTCCGTACTGCCACGCTTCTGTCACTGCTTCTGTGTGAGCTGTAGTTGGCATTGATAGCTGCCTAATACTGTTACACGTTTTTCAGAATACGGTGCACCTGAGGAAGGCGAGCTGAAGGAGCAGAAACCTTTCGCTCTGAAAGACCAGCTCCTGAGTAAGTTACTACATCATTCATAGCTCTATATCAAATGTGTCTCTAAGTGTTAGGGACGACATCCACCATTGATTATTGATCAGCATGTTATTGTTTTCCCATATGTTTTTGAGGCATCAATGTACTGAAATTACCAAAAATGTAAATTAGACAACTTACTGTGAGCTTTAAAATTCATTCAGTTGGCCTTCCATTTAATGTATCTTGAATAATAGCTTTCAGTGACCACAAGGTGGCGATATAAAGTCTTTGGGCTCCATCTAGTGGTGTTTCCTTATATGACGCTGAATACCAATAAGCCTTCGCAATGTAGACAGTTAAAGGGTTTTGTATATTCATATACACTTACTAATTTCAATCTGGAAACAGATTACATCTACAGTCATCCAGATATATTTTTTTCGATTATCGATGTATGAAAATAAAGGCATCGATCCCAGGCTTCTATTTATCTCATCGTTTTTGTTTGTTGTCTCTGATCAGCACTTACGTTCGTGTGTCCTGAGGACACAGGCAGGAAACCCATACAGAAGAAGCTTCCAGGTAAGAAGTTGTAGAAACCTTATGTCTCTAAATAAATAGAATGCATCGATTATTTCAAATTTGTGTGCTTTTTTTTTTCTTTTTTCCTCAGGCTCAATGATCGTTCAGAAAGTGAAGGGACTGCTGTATAGATTATTAAAACTACCAGGTGCTGAGCTACACCTCACCTACACCAGCTCAAAGGTAACATTCACACAAGGCCTGACTTAAGATCCAGAATAACCCACGCTATGAAGAGCTCATCAGAGAGCAGTACTTGGATTTATCGCCGTCTCTGTCTGTCTTTCTGTCGTTATGTAGATGGCAGGAAAAGAGATCGAGATCGACAATGACCTGAAGCCACTGCAGTTCTACTCTATAGAAGATGGGGAGAGAATTCTTGTGCGCTGGTCCTGAGGACGCAGTTAGAGCCCTGTGGACTCTGGGTGATGTTAGTCACCTGCTGTAGCACGCTAATACGGAACATTGCACAACGTGAGCTTCTCCCACTCTCCTCTCCATCTTATCCCAATGTCTGAATGTCACGCGCTGATGCTGGAAGATCTGCAGAGAGAATGGTGTGAATGAAGCCGAGGTCTTGCATTTCATGTGCCTCTGTCGAGGGACCGGCACAACAAAGTTCCGAAATAAGTCGTTATGCCTTTAGATCCTTGTTATGATTTTGACGCTGTAGATAAAGGATCAGTGTTTTCAGAGGTTTTGGAACCTTCTGAGGAAGCGTGCTCCGACTCCATCATTCCCCATCAAACTGCAGCTTTCCATGGCAGGTCAATTTTGAGCAGTCGATTGTGGAGGGTTTGTGTAAGATGTATGAATTTGTGTGAACTCTGATCATTAGCTAGAAACCAAACCGAAAATAATGAACATCAACCATCAGGAACAGAATAATTCACCAGATCTGTCAGCTTGGTTTTTTTTTTGTTGTTGTTTATTGCTGCTTCTTCCTCTCTCTCACCAACTCCCTCCAACCCCTCCTGTTAGCAATTGCTGATATTTGAAAATAGAGTACAGGATAGTGGGATGTTATGCTTAAAAAAAACACACAATTGACAAATCTGTGATGTTCCATTTAAAAAGTTACATACAATACAGTATGATGTGATTGTACACTCATTCGCTTTAACTACTGCAGTACTCTATAAAAATTTTACCAATATCACACTTCTCTAAATAGACTGTCCGTGGTGAATTATCAAAATTAATGGAGGAATAAAAGATTTCTTAAACCTCATGAAGTCTTGACTTTGAAACTGTATATTGTCTATTTGAGGACATAATTTTATTCTATGTAGCACATGGCAGAGTGAAAATACTGCATACTTTGGAATAGGAACTACAGGAAGAGGACCCTTGTCTCTGAGCTACACGTTATTCCTGAGCTACCAGTGATCCTGACCCCTTCTGTTCTCCGGACCTGCCTGATCCATCTCTGCTTCAGGCTGGAGTTCTCATCACTTCGTTCCTGCTGACGATGGCCCCATGAGGACAGCCTAAAGGTACACTTAGAAACCAGCTGATGACTTTAATAAAACAGACTTCATGTTAAAACTACAGTGACTTTCCTTGATACACAGTTGCACACGGTTTTGACCATAGAACAGTTTTAGAAGCAAGTAATTTATATTCACACTATATTGTGTCACCCAGAGGAGGCTGGGTTCCCATTTGAGGCTGGTTCCTCTCAAGGTTTCTTCCTCAGGTCATCTCGGGGAGTTTTTCTTGCCACCGTCACCGCTGGTTTGTTTGTTAGGGATCAATTATAGGTTTGTATGTTAAAAATGTAAATCAGGAATTTAGATATTCTGTCCATTGTTAAAAACACTCTTAAAATAAATTTGAATTGAATAGAAACGGTTTCTGGAAGTGTGACCAAGAAGTTTCTACAGTGTCCAGTAAGTTGTGAGGTGGGACAGGTCTTGTTTGTCCAGCACGTCCCACCGATGCTCGATTACGCTGAGATCTGGGGAATTTGTAGGCCAAGTCAACAACTTAGACTTGTTGTTGTGCTCCTCAAACCATTCCTGAACCGTTTTTGCTTTGTGGCAGGGTGCATTATCCTGCTGAAAGAGGTCACAGCCATCAGGGAATACTGTTTAGATGAAAAGGGTGTACATGGTCTGCAACAATGCTTAGGTAGGTGGTACGTGTCAAAGTAACATTTTCAGGGCTGGCAGGACCCAAGGTTTCCCAACAGAACATTGCCCAAAGCATCACACTGCCTCCGCCGGCTTGCCTTCTTCCCAGTGCATCCTGGTGCCATGTGTTCCCCAGGTAAGTGATCCACAAACACCCGGCCGTCCACGTGATGTGAAAGAAAATATGATTCATCAGTCCAGGCCACCTTCTTCCATTGCTCTGTGGTCCAGTTCTGATGCTCATGTGCCCATTGTTGGTGCTTTCGGCGGTGGACAGGGGTCAGCATGGGCACCATGACTGGTCTGCGGCTATGCAGCCCAACATGCAGCACTGTATATTCTGACACCTTTCTATCAGAACCAGCATTAACGTCTTCAGCAATTTGAGCTACAGTAGCTCATCTGTTGGCTCAGACCACATGAGCCAGCCTTTGTTCCCCACATGCATCAGTTCACCACTGTTCCTTCCTTGGACCACTTTTGAAAGATGTTGACCACTGCACACCGGGAAGACCCGACAAGGGTTGCAGTTATGGAGATGCTCTGACACGGTCGTCTAGCCATCACACTTTGGCCCTGGTTAAACACTCTAATCCTTACGGTTGCCCATTTTTCCTACTTCTTACACATCAACTTTGAGGACAAAATGTTCACTTGCTGACTAATATGTCCCATCCTCTAACAGACGCCATGATGAGGAGATAATCGGTGTCATTCTCAAAATTTAGAAGGCATTTTCCATGCTGTGTAATCATCTAAGGCAATGATTAGAAAATAATAGACTGCATGAATCTACAGTCTCGGGTAGAAAGAAATCAGCTCCGGACTAACATCTTGATATGGTTGTGTGTTTTTCCTTCAACAGCTGGCGGTGCTGTTGCACTTAGTTCCAAAAAAATCTAAAAAAATCTGTATTATACGGATGCCTTTCTATGAAATACAGGGGAAGTTAGCCATGCTAGCACATTTATACCTTCTGAATAGAATATAAATATACCGTTCTAAAAGGTTTAATGCAATTTAAATTTGTGCAATCGTACAGAAGATTCACTGCTTTCTTGCCGGCCTTCCATTTTAAAGTGTGTGTGTGTGTAAGCCAAGATGCATTCTTCTTCTAAAGAGAAAGCTCATTCCCATGGGATGTAGCATACATTCATATGTGGCAGGCTGAGCAGAAACATATGGCCTGGTCTGAGTTATAGTTCTTGGATGGATAAGCATCCAAAGACATGCAGTTGCGCAATACATGCTGCTTTTCAACACATCTGCAGTGCACATAAAGCAGGCATGGGAGGCAGAGTGCTCATGCTCCAGCAGCTGCCAGTTATCAAACACACTCCTTCCCGATGTTCCACATAGTTCTCACGATATTACACGTCGTTGTCAGAGCCAACTGGCACTGACCTTAAATCATGTAATCAAGATAACAAAAAAACAAATAAATACAACGCACTCCAGACTTAAAAAAAAAAAAAAATCTGTTTTTTTATTATTATTAGACAGCTGCATGAATTGGAAATGATCCCATGTTTCCCACCTCCTCTCCCAGCTGCATAATCAACACGTACATGGTAACGTTATCTAATGCATAACTGGCGAGTGTGTGAAGCCCCATATGGCGGATGAGGTCAGGAAGGCCAACGCACTCCCCAGCGGTGCTCGATCCAGATGGACACCACCTCGGCATCTACCCCGATCAGCTTAAAGCTTGTAAACGTTAACATCTTTAAATAGTTCGACAATAATGAAATGAACAGAGTTTCCCGTTTACCTCAAGTGCACTCAAACACGAGACATGTCTGATATCCAAAATTAACTTTGAGGCTAACCATGCTATCAAGTATAACAATCATGACGCACTTATTACTTTGTTACTTGGCACAGCTTGGTAATCTTGCTCCAAAAAGTTGATTGTGTCACTGTGTTCATATGTTTATTTTTTTTCCCAGCTGAACAGCCAATCAGAGTGCAACCTGCAAGATCCTGAAGCTTGTGGCCAGAGAAGTGTACAGCAAAGATCAGATACATTGGGAGCTGTAGAAGGATCCTCAGATGCTGTTGTAGCTGATATATTTCATGTTTTTCTGGCCACAGGCTTCAGGTTCTTGAAGGCTGCAATCTAATTAGCTCTACATTTCCACTTTTCTGAATAAGATACGGTCAGTGGTCTGGAAAAAGTGATCTAAACGTCATCAAGATATTAAAGAGTTTGTTTGAAGCAGAGCTGAGGTTGATCGTCTACTATATCAGTCAACTTAGCTCTTTTTTTGAACTAGGCTGCTGTTGGCCGTGGGTTCTTTCTTTTTTATGCACCTCCCCCCCCCCCCCCTAAATTCTCTAGCAAATGTTAGAAATCCAGCTCTTGAGAGACTAAACTAAGGGCTGTTGCTTACAAGCTTATGTGTTAGCAACATTTGTTTTGTAGTAATACAAAAGAAGAAATGTCTTGGCTGATGGACTCCATTGGAGGAGAAGGGAAAATGTGTAAATTTCATTTTTGCCTGCTTCTTTTAGTAATATATATATATTTAAAAAAAAAAAACTAAAAAAAAAAACCAGTGACTCTATATCAGCCATTTACTTAACAATTAAAAAGTGGTAATCTAAGAACAAACTTGGAAAATAAATGTAACTGTTATATTGATGCACGTAAATAATTAATATAAATGATAATATCCATCCCATAACTATCCCACCCCTTTCCACCCCATATATATATATAACACAGGGAAAAAATCGTGGCATTTACTTGCTCGCAGGTGTATGGCTACATTTTATGACTTAAGACATTTGTGCATGATGTTACTGTTGATGGCAAATATAAACATCAATCACTTAATTAGCACATAACCAGTAAATAGTATACTGACAAAAATCGGAAACTATAAAGATTTAATAATTCAACAATCAATAAGAACTTCGATTCGAAACGGACCAGTTTTGACTTCTTGCCCCGGCGCACGGACCCCTGGACGTCCCTTTTGGTCACAGTTTGTAAAGCACCATATTCACTCCTCCTTCCTTCTACAGTCCAGCCCAGCTCTCTGTGGTCTCTTCTATCCTGAGATCTCCTCCTGGCACAGTATATCCATGTCTAACTTTATTTATTCCTCTTTCTCACATTTCTAAATCACATCTGCAGGGACCCAGGACTTTAGTGTTGGGGGCGGGGTTTGGCGGATGACAGGAAATGGATCTTCTCTCCCTAATTACATTACGCAATTTTTTTTGTCCTTGGATTATGTGTCACAGGTGTTGCTTTGCCCTCGTCTCGTTGACACACCTGCGCGTTCACCGTTCAAGCGCTCTCAGATGTTACGGTCCCTCTCGATGCACGTGGGGTCCCGGGCATCAGGACAGCGGCAGGTGAAGCCGCCCGGCCGCGGCAGACACAAGTGCGAGCAGCCGCCATTATTGCTGGAGCAGTAGTTCCTTTCAGCTGGTAGAAAAATGCAATCACAAAATGAACATATGCAAGGACTAGGTGTATCAAAAAATATTGTCAGATTATTATGTGAAGAGTACAACACTACAGGAAAATAATGATTGACAAAAGTAATTATTTGATATTCCTTTCCCTTTAACGGCACATCCAGAAGTGTTTTATTCCTCTTACATCACAGCTTACAAATATCATTTATTATTATTCATTTGTACATTTAATTCATTTACAGTTAAACAGATGTCACCAGCTCTTACACCCTCTCTCTTTGAATGTATGTGCAGGATTTTTATTTTTTTTAACAAAAAACTTTTGTCATGTCAGAAGACAAAATTACCCATTACAAAAGAGTATATTTTTGTTCAGTATATATAATGATATATAAGCAGGGACTAAATATATAACTGTATAAACAGGACATAAATAGAAACTATAAACCTCTTTCATGCATAAATTAAAAATTGTAATTGTTGCAAAACTGTTGTTGTGCAAGAGGGCAAAAACACTTCGGGTCATGCTGCTATTAGAAAATAATCAACTTTGATTTCTAACATATTTGCCATTTATTTCGACTCTCTGCGACATTTGATTGTCATAAAATAAGATCAGCACAACTTGATGGAAGGAAAATGACAAATGAATCTCTGTGTCTGTGTTTAATAAAAACTGAAAAAGCCAAACCTTGAGGGCATTGTGGATACGAGGTGGTGATGCCGTACAGGCGCGATCTCTTCTGAGGCAGGAACTCGTCCACCTCTTTCCCTGCCACATGGTCCACAGATACCACAGCTTGCCTAGAAAGGCAACATTGACACACACACGGATGTTCAGCTATGACCGTATAAAGCAGCGTTAACTGAGCACTCGAGGTGGAGGGACGCTGATCTGAGGGTTAAAGGTCGAGTGAAGCAGCACATTCCAGTGCGAGCAAACAGAATTCCAGAGAGGTCGGCACTGACATGAGAGCCACCATTCAGATGTGGCTGATTGTTTCATTTGTTCGGCACACGCGTGTCAGTATCACAAATTTCAAAGCAGAATATATTCAGTGTTTTGCTAACTGCGCAAAACACTTTGGAACATACATTTGCTAAAGAACACTCAACTTAGGTGTAGTAAAAATAACTCTGCCTCATGTCAAGCTCCGAATCACTTATTATTTTTCTTTACCAGGACGTCCCGTTGTGTTTTTTCCTTACTTATTACCACAGTAGTGCATCCCAGGGTTCCCCCAACTTTGGCAGAATTAATTTCCATGACTTTTCCAAAACTTTTCCTCTCTGTCCAAGATTTCCAGAACTTTTCCAGGGCCTGGAAAGAATTATTTCTAAATTCCAAAACTTTTCCAGGTTTTCCATGACCGCGGGAACCCTGGCATTCTTTTCACCGATATTTAACAGACCTGATCACATGATCACGACGAAATCAAATCAAAATGATAGCAAGCAAAAAAAAAAAAAAAAGGTCTTTTTGTGCATCTGTACCTTCTCCAGTCTGTGTAGTAAAGGTTTCTTCCATGGGAGACAATGTCGAAGGGGTACTGCAGTCCCTCCACCACCTTTCTCCTCAGCCGAGTGTACGGGTTAATGCACTCCACCTTCCGTGTGCCTGCAACATACACACACTAATTACTCCCTGTCATTTCACTTCAGGTCTAAAAGAATATATAATGGTGTTAATCCTGGTTTTAATCTAAAGAAATCACCAACCTGCATCTGCCCAGCACAGCTGCCTGGTATGAGGATCAAAGGACAGTCCATTAGGGAGTTCTAATCCATCATTCACAAGTACAGTCCTGTCTGTACCATCCATGTTGGACGTCTCGATCTTAGGGCTGTCTCTGTTCCAGTCTGACCAGTACAGACGTCTGTGAGAAAGCGTGACGGAAGGAACAAGAACTCTTGGTAATGATGATCATTCACATTGTTAGGCATAAAGAATCATGACAATGATTTAAGCTTTCATTGTATGCCTTTCTGGTTAAAGGTCCACTATGTAGGATTCCACCACCTGAATGCCCCTCCCTTACCCCTCCCTTTCCAAACGTACGGTGGCCGTCAGGTACTTCCAATTACTTCCATTTACACTCTTGCTTTTTCCAAGCTAAATAATAAGTATGATCCTGTATTTATTTATTTTTTTTTCCAAATTTGGGTTCTCAAACTTGTTAGCCAGCACCAGCAAACACTGATTTCTCTTCTTTCTTCTTCCTTGTCTTCCTTTCTTCTTTGTTGTCCTGTATTCTTGCTGACACTTGTAAAAACACGAAAAGCATAAGGTGCTCACTAGAGGTTCATCCGTTCTGGGCTACTGTAGCGGCGTAATGTGGCAGCTCCACTGAGGTGGACCCACGCTTTATGTATTAATAGATAAAATGTAATCATCCTAAGCTTACAAAAAAAAAAACCAACAAAAAAAAAATCCCAATGACGATAATTATACACTAATGAAAATATACTTCTGAATACTATATTCCACTTCTGCTAAAACATGCCCCTAAATCCTACATAGTGGACCTTTAAACTGGGGCAAACGTGCATGACAATATGGCACACAGAAAATCACACGGCATCGGTTTCAGATGTTAGTTTCATTTGAACTCAGCGCATACCCATTGACAGGGTCAGCAATGATGGCCCTGGGGTTTACGAGGTCAGTGTCAAAGAGCACGTGTCGATGCTGTCCGTCTAGCGTAGACACCTCAATCCGGTCTGAAACGGAGTCAGTCCAGTACATGTTTCGGGACAGGTGGTCGATCGCTATTCCTTCAGGGCATCCTATATCTGTTAGCATGAAAAGACAGAAACATATCTTCGGAGTTATCTATTTCTGCCATACCAACTAAGTAAAATGTCTGATGTTTGTTCAGCTGTTTGCATGTACATCTATTAGAAGCAGATGTGCGTATCCCAGATGTTCCCAGAGCCACGTCTGCCAATATTTGGAAAGTTTATCATTTTACCATATTTGCAACAAGAACATTAAAAAAAAAAAAGGAAAAGAACCATTAAAGTTCCTAGCTACGAATTTCTTGTGACGAACCTATGGTAGTGAATTTTAAGAATTCTCATGTTAACAATGAGTGTTGGGTGATTGCTTTAGCTGTCGTGTGTCTGTACTCGTCTGAATTTGTTTTATTCAAATGGCCTTTTTTTTTTTTTTTTTACACTTCTGAGTTGAATGAGAAATAAATCCGTGACCTTTGGTGATAATGGCCGTGGGCTCGCCTCCCTGAATGCTGGCTCTGCTGATGGAAGGCTGTGTGATGTCAGTCCAGTACACCATTTTGTCCACGCAGTCGTACGCCACAGAAATCACCACCTTATCCTGCAGGACACACCAGCATCGCAAGCTTTAAGACTGTACAGAAGTATAATGATATTTAACATTAGTCATGTTAGTCTCATAACTCCAACACGTGACTTTGACTAACTGACTACATTTGCTATATGGGGTGCTTGTGTAATACGAGTTTTGGCCAAATTGCTCCTCTTACCACAGACATAACAAAAAAGAAAAGTCAGGCATGTTGTGGTTATTGTGAGGGGACCGCAGAATGGCTAGTCTGTGTGAAAGGAATTTCAGCCATTCTTGAGTGGGTGTTACAAATTCAGTGGGATTTTGGTCAACCATTAAAAGGCAAAATAAAAATATATATAGATATACAAGTAGTAGTCATAGTCAAAACACTCTTATGATGAACTTGGATTTTCTTTTCAAATTTGCTCTCATAATCCCAAAACGAATAAAGTATTTTAATAATGGAAGTCAGGTCTGTACAGGAAGTGAGGAACTGAAGAGAGACTTGAAGGCAATACCCAGGATGTATAAATATGTATTTAAAGTAATTATTAAAGGACTATATAAACTGGGTAAAAGGTCCTTCACAACATTTCAGATGAATAACCTATTACCACGATACTGATCTAAAGCACTTTTGCCCTGACAACATTCACTCCATCTTGTTCCCTAAACACTTTACCCCTGTGAAAATACTTGGAATATTCAACAAGTCACATGTTCAATAAGACGTTGCATCATCTGAATTTCCTGATGATAAAGAGAAGAAGAATACATTTTTATTTTAATAATGATATGATGAGACTCACTGAAAGTACAACCCTGTGAGCTGAAATTTTAAACAAATCGTTTGAATGCCCTTAATGTCCAAATTCCAATACCGCAGATGACAGTTAGCCGCATTTGCGCTTTGCTAATTCTTGGCTAAAAACTCAACCTTGCTCTTAAAAATGGTTTAAGAGCAAAATACAGCCTGTCAACAAAGAAACCTTAAAAGAAAATGACAATAGTTGCTGCACTACATCGTCATAGTTCATAGAATTAAAGGTACGGTTTGTAATTTTAGAATTAAAGGTGCGGTTTGTAATTTTAGAATTAAAGGTGCGGTTTGTAATTTTAGAATTAAAGGTGCGGTTTGTAATTTTAGAATTAAA
>JAOVYU010000004.1:7298576-7310781 GCA_025674565.1 Synodontis membranacea
TTAGACCCCCCCCCCCCCCCCCCCGACTCATCATGAGCCATATAAAGTCATAATTTACTAATTAACTCAAGTCAGTTTCCCACAAGGCATCTTCAGAAGCATTTGGTCTTCTTGCCCGCGTCTCCGCTGCCCCCTACTGGCTGAAATATAAACCCACATGCATCCTGATAAAGCTCCTGGCTGTAACATGACATGATAGAGGAGCAGAAGTGAACATTAAGCAATAAATAGTTAAGTTAAGAAAGAAATAGAAGAAATAATGTATTTCCTGTTTTGTTTTGTTTCATGCATGCAACAAAATGGATTGCTCATTCCCCAAAAATCTGAGTGAGGGTACAAAAAAAAAAAAAAAAAAGTATGTCTATCTCATTTTTAAAAAAGAGATCGTTCTTGGGGTGCTACCTCAGTTCACCAGTCAGATCATGTCCGCAGTGTCAGACCACACATCCACCACACAGCACACACTGATCTGTAGATGTGCATGAGTCACAGGTTTCTCTGTCCCACCTTGAAGTTTCTCTAAACAGAAAAAGCCTGTGAACTGACTGACTTTTCTACGTGTCTGAACTTTAAGTCAATACTATATAGGTCACATTTTATTTTACGCCCACTAATATCCTCATGTGGTGAAAGATGTTTATTCCGTGTGTGCGTGTGTGTGTGTGTGTGTACCCGTTTTTAAATTCCAATTTGGTAACCAGCAGTTCTTATAAGCATACATCAGTAATTACGTACATGGTGGCTTGTTTAGGACAAAAAAATTAAGCACAACAAAAAAAAAAGACAACCTTGGTTTAAATGTTATATTTCTTTAAATGAATCATATTCAGCTACCTCAAGGCAACGATATGTACACTATATACAGCACTGTATAAACAGTATTCCAAATACATTATGTCTAGTTTAATAAATAGAGCCTCAGACAACGGTTACTAATGTCCAGGATGTGTTTGATTTAAAAGGAGGCCTACTAGTAAATAATGCAAAATAATTCCAACATTGTAAAAACCTGATGCGAAGCAGAGACGGGGCAAGTTGAATAAAACTACATGGCCATATGTTAGTGGACACCCGAAGAGCAGAGGTTAGTACAACAGTAAAAGGGGTACCACATCTGGAATGGGATGTTCAACAAGCACATGCGGGTGGGATGGAAGGGTGTCCACAACCTTTTGGCCATGTTGTGTATGTAACCGGACATTTGGATGCTGAAACACTCCTGCAGAGTTCGCACTGGACAGAGGATGGTCTGACAAGATAACTGACCTGAGCTGAACTCCTCCTTTATAGTCTTCTGTTACAAATGGCACAGATGAGGTCTTTTGGACCATGTTTGTGTGTGTGTGTCCATGAAACCTTCCACATGGTTGCAGGGTGTCTCTTTTTCCTATTTTAGGGCTCAGATGTATACTTATGTTCGCCCTATATGAGTGATTAATACACCCTTTGGCCACACACACATGATGCACACTCAACAGCGGTCTCTTACGCAAAACGAGGGCCTAGACGATGAAGAGGGAAAACAATGTTACGGATACAAATGGTACTAAATCAGAAGCTTCTCTACGCATTTGAGTATGTGGTATCACGCTGAGTTAGTGATACCACCGTGTCCTTAGTCTTTTATTTTTTTTTCAAGCGCACCATGGCCTTGCACTTCACGAGAGTGCAGATTAGATGAGTTCAGCATGGCTAATGGCATCATTAGTGACAGAAGTGATCACAGAACAATGACACTCAGGACTCCTTATTGCACTTGAACCTCAGGAAGGGCATAGTAACTGGATATTGAGTTTGACTCCCTGCACTAAAATTTGATTACAGCATGCATTTACAGCTTATTCGTTACAAAACTCCAAAGAACGATGACTTTTAATAATGCACGTTTGTTTGCATATGCTAGCATGAAAAAACAAACAAACAAACAAACAAACAAACAAAAAAACAAACAAACAATGAAAACAACCTTTCTTGCAAATAATCTATGCCCACAGCACTATGGAGTATATTTTGAAGCAGGCAATTATTGGCTCAAGTTCATGCTTCAGTTTGAGGACCCATAAAGAAAACTGTAGAAACGTTAACAAATATCAAACACTTTTGGCTTCCTGTCATACTACAAATATCATTAAAAGCTAAACTTCATTCCCTGATTTAAAAAAAAAAAAAATAGAAATAAAAATCCTACGGCCTTTCCATCAGTCTGATTTTCTGCTGATAAAAAGGTATGACTTGACCATTAGTCGTCCCTGTACAACCCTGTAAGAAGATTTTTCCTTCAGGACACACCCTTTTCCCGTGTCCTATGTCCCCATAGTCTGTGCTACATATTCTAAAAAGGGACAATGGCAATACTGTTATTTGCAATAAATAGTGACCAGACGGTTTGCTCCCTGCTTACGTTCCTTCAAACAGCCTACTGAGTGCTATGTCACCCAGCTCTCTGTGCGCAGCCGTTTCAGTGACGGACCCCTGATGCCATCTGAAGGGCCACTGCCCTGGTATGGGGTGGGCACAGAGGGATGGGCTTCTCTGTGCTGCTCCTCCCTCTCACTCCCCTCGTACGAGCTGCAGGACGAGGCGAGGCTTTCAGCCGGAGAGTGGAGAGAGGAGGATGGAGGGGCGCAGAGGAAAGCCATTGGGGGAGACACAGGCTCAGCTTTTATATCCATGACTGGAGGAGACCTGGAGGGTGGCTCAGAGACATGGGATAAGGAACGAGAGACTCTGCAGAAAGAAAAGACATTGGATAGTTCTGCGATTGTTCTGTATACTACTATAGAATTGAATGGCTGGATGGCTGTTTGTTGGATATGTGACGAAAGGATTGATGGATGGATAGATGGATGATGAATAGATTATGTGAAGATCAAAGGATGGATGGATGACGGATTAACAGAAAGCAACCCAAAGGCCCCTTGACGTACACTTTATTCTAAGAGAGTGTAGATGAATAGCTAGATCAGTGAGTGGATGGTGGGGCAAAGTTTAGACTAAATAAATGGATGTACAAAGGGATGGACGGATAGATGACGTAAGGACGAATAAACGAATATATGGTGAATAAAATACATGGGTCGAAATCCGTATCTGTATACGGTATCTGAAAACATCCATTCATCTAATGGATGGATAAATTATGAATGGATTAATAAATAGATGGGTTGGACGGGCGATGGAGGAACGAATAACTGTATGGATGACAATATGAATAACTGAACTGATGAATAATGGACAAATGAATAGAGGAATAGAAGGCAGGAATGCTAGGATTGATAGCACATTTATGAATGGGTGGATGGATGAGTGGGATGGAATGACAGAAACTCACTCACCCCTGAGAAGCAATTGCTGTCTGACTATGTTGCCATGGTGACCCTGAAGCCAAAGTCAGGCTGTCTGGCATGCTGAAGCCATGTAGGTTACTGAGCTCTGAGCCGCTTAAGCCATAATCTGAAAGATATTAAACGCTTAAAAATATACACACGAAACCCTAGCATCTTCAGTGCTTCAGTAAAGGTGTTGAATGTGTACACACCTGAGCTGTATGCTGATGATGTCATAGCAGGGTACTGCAGGCCCTGGAGGTGCATACTGGGAGTTGACATGGACACCACCTGCGTGCTCAGTGATTGGCCGGATTGTGGGCTGTTTATCCTCTGAAATTTGCATAGAACCAAAGACGTCTCTGAGTGAATCAATTGCTACGGCGTTGGTTGTAAATTTTACATTGCCAACACAGCAGGTCTTCATTTCTGATAACGTGGAAACTTTTTCAAAAGTTCCTTAAATACAGTCATTAGTACATAGTCATTGTTGTCCTTTAGGAGACCCTTTAGTCTAAAAAACAAGTGAAGCGCTACAACCCAGACCAGTTCGCTCCTGATCGCCGATCCAGGCATCAGTTCAGATCAATTCAACAGGTTTACAGTATTGGTACCAATCCTCTGGGTACAAACAATGACGCACACACACAAAAAAATAACTAAAAATGGAAAGTGAATGAATATTTGAGTCATGCCGGTAAAATGTCTTTTGTTCCGAGTTCAGAAGAAAGTTTCTGCTTAATTTTCCAGGAAGCTGTTAACTCGTAAGAACGAGCGAAATCTGGACAATCTTTCTGTCCAAGCGTGCCGCTGAAAGTATTTGAAACTCACCTATTAAGCCGTTCACTTAAATTAAACGTAATGGAGACCAATAATTGCAATCAAACATGCCTATTATTTATTTCTTTATTTTAAAATGCTTTTCCCTCACTGGCTCCCTAGAGGAAAAAAGTTTACACACCCCTTGCATAAAGCAAAGTGGTTTCTCTGTTGTTTCCCTACACTGAAGGGTTTAATGTTCTTTCTAATGTCCTGCTCTAATGCACCAAGCTGAAATTAACGATCAAGACATAAGTTGGACCAAGTGTGGCCTCTAGACGTTTTAACGAGAAAATAAGTTTAAGTCGTTTATCTTTTAACTTACCAGATTCCCTTCTTCCTCCTCTGGCTGCTTGCAAGACAAAGAGTCAAATGTTTTAAAGAAATGAAAAGAATGCCGCTTACCAGACGACCTTATCTTAGTGTTTGGTTCTGTACTAAGCAACCAGTAATTCTTTGTGCACACTGCATTCTACATTAACTGAGAAAATAGGTACAATTCTTCAGTTCCAATCATGCACAACCTTAAATAAAGTACTGCTAACCCCCCCGTTTTAGGCTAATTAATGATAGCTATGACTTTATTATAATAATGCACCTCAGTGCATGTTTTGGAACATGTCTGTGCACTAAATATATATTTCAGCTGTTTGTCAGTCAACATACACTACTCACAAAAAGTTGGGGATATTCGGCTTTCGGGTGAAATGTCAGAATGAACCTTAAAATGCACTATAACTACAAGAACTGCCCTACACTTTGTAAATGGTACAGTGACAAGCCCATACTACCTGGATAACATCATTAATCAAGTCATTGTAGCCCCTGCACGAAGAGCACAGGCCTAACTTCATCTTCATGGACGACAATGCTCCAGCTCGTCGAGGTCGCATCATTAGGGAACGGCTGCTGGAGACTGGGGTACCTCGAACGGAGTGGCCTGGACTTTCTGCAGACCTGAATCCCATAGAAAACCTATGGGATCAGCAGAGTCGCCAGAACCTCAATGACCTGAGGGCCGCCCTTCAAGAAGATTGGGATGCCATGCCTCAGCAGCCAATAAGTCGACTTGTGTACAGCATGAGACGTCGCTGTCAAGCTGTAATTGATGCTCAAGGGCACACGACACGTTATTGAGACACTGACATTTTTTGTTGTGGTATACTCACCACTGTAGTTGGCTTTTGTTTCAATACATTGTCTGAGATGAGGAAATCACCATTGCATGCTTCTACTTAAATGCCCTACTCTCGTGATATAATATCACTGTAGGGTGAAACTTTTTACGTCTTCCATAAATTTCACCCGAAAGCCAAATATCCCTAACTTTCAGTGAGTAGTGTAGTTCAAGTAGGAACTGTGCACAATTCAAAGAGATATCTGGTAGGTTTGCACTGGATGATTTCTCATGAGAAGTGGGGGAAAAAAAAAAAAAAGCAGGATTAGTTTGGTTAACTCTGGATAAACACCAAGGATCTCACCAGAGCTGGTGAGATTTTACAGGATGGTGGAACGAGCATGCGGAGCTCTGGCTTATGTCCAAGGGCTGCGAGGTTTCCTGTAGGGGGTGCTGCAGATTTGGCTGTCGGTCCTCTTCCCATGCTGTTCTCTCCCTGAGCGCTGATGTAGCCGTTCACTGAGAGGACGCACAAACAGCACACATTAGAGCCGCAGGACATCAGGAACGTCACATTTTTTAAGTCTATTAACAAAATAACATCTAAAGTATTTTGCCAACAGGAAAAGAACATGCATGCTGTACATTAAAAACCTCAAAATCCTTTAAATGTTTACATCAGATTTGATGAATCAATTGTGAATAATAATTGTGAACTGAAAGGAATTTTATACTCAAGTGAAATAAAGAAATATGCCACCACTTTGTACTGTATGACCAAATACACAATTAAGCACATTAATAGGCTGCTTGAGATGGTACAGCCGTGCTGCCCTGGGGGTGCCCGATCTCGCCTGTTCTCGGAAGCTAAGCAGGGGCAGGCCTGGTTAGTACTTGGATGGGAGACATCCATAGAAGGCCGGGTGCCGTACAAAGACCCAGCCACAAGGGGGTGCACACTCTGGTGTCTGCCTGCTTTCCGGTCCCAAGCCCGGATAAATGGGGATGGTTGTGTCAGGAAGGGCATCTGGCGTGAAAACTCTGCCACGTCGGACATGCGGACAAAAAGATCCACTGTGGCGACCCCTAGTTGGGAATAGCTGAAATGGGAAGGAGGAGGAGGAGGAATAGGCTGCTTGAGATCTATACCATTTATTCGTTTACCCCGGTTACTGCTACGATGGATCCACAGCCTGTCCCAGGAACACTGTGGGAGTGTGATGGGAATACACATTGAACCACATGCTAGTCCATCACAGACACACATTCATACTTCGGGGCACTTTAGCACAACCAATCCACTTACTGGTGGGAGGAAACCAGCATGGATATATAGTAGGGAGAAACTCTACACACACAGTAACCAGAGTTCAAGACCGAACCTTGCATCCTGGATCTGTGAAGCGACCTCGTCACTCTCTAGTTTACCATACTCAAACATTAGATCAACCATCAATTTATCTATTCTAAACAATATTTTGTTTGATATATCAAGGAAGGTAAAAAATCACGTGTAAAAAAAAAAAAAAAAGAGTCATTTGTGATGCACTGATTTCTATATGACAGTATGGGAAACTGTACAATAAAACGAATAATAAATAACAAACAAACAGCAGAGTGGATTAACTGTTTATGAAAGTAATGAAAACAACGTTAAGTGGCATTACGGGTTGCTAGAATCTGAGAGTCCCTGAGAGTCAAGCGTAATGTACGCAAAGAGATTGCTCTAACGTCGGCGAAAAGACATCTCACATCCTGGATGCATCTATCTGAGACAGGGATTAGGATCGTGTAGGCTGGATACACTCTCCCTCTCTCTCTCTCTCTCTCTCGCTCTCCCACACACACGCACACATCCACACTCACACACACGACTCCTAAAAGCACATTTCTGTACACAGGCATATTCGCTGTGTATGTGCTATAGTTCAACCACAATGCTGTAGCATTAACGCTGCTGTATGTAATCTTTAGGGCTTTTAGAAAAATATTCATCTTTGTAACCTTTACTGCTGTCTAATGTCTAAATCTAATAGTTGACATAAACATATAAACATAAAGTTGAGTAATGCCTAAGGTTGGGGTGTTTCTTTCTATGATGTATTGGTCTGGAAAAACGTGCCAAACCCTGCAGCTTTAATCTCTCCTTACCAAAAGATTAAATGTTTCAAAGTTGTCTTGGTCTCTGGCCTCCGAACATGTTGAGACGTGAAGCTCACAGTAATAATATCGTGTATGTAGCATTCATTTCAACCACACGTGAATCAAAAAGAAACAACTCACCCATTGAAGCCGAGTGCAGACCATTGGGGGTGTGATCTGAGGCAGTGTGTACACCAGCTAAAACACACATAACACATGATCACAAACATAAAACAAACTGGTGGTGTTTTTTGCCCTCCACAATTAATGGCACCCCTTGTAAAGACTGGTCAAAAGGGGTTAGAAAAAAATCCACACTGAAAAAGTTAGAAAAATCAAACTTTTAATTGAAATACATTTCCAGGTGTGCCAATAGTTGTGTTTTTGTTTAAAATATTTTTTTTTCTTGATGAGGGATTTATTTTTTCCCTTGATTAAATTTGTTTCAATAAATGGTTGGAAGGTACTTCCCCAAGGGTTGGTTTGGTGGGCCCCCCCCCCCCCCCAAAACCCTTTACAAGGGGTGCCAATACTTGTGGATTGCACGGAACATGCATTTTTATCACTGTCGTCCATTGGTTACAAGATAGCAAGAATATTGCTTTGGTGTAATTTTACTGTAAATGCTCTGTTTAAATATTAATTATTTAACCTTCTGCACTCAAATAATTAAGACGAGGTCTCTAAGTGGTATGAAAATACGAGAACGTTCTTACAAAAGTTAAAGAAATAATAAACAAAAAATTTTTATTTCCCACTTAAATGTAGCTTACCAGTGAATACTTGGTACCCACAAAAGTAGTTTATCACTGAGGCAATGCGGTTTTTTATTGTCCAAACCTTGCGTTTAGAACTTATGTGATTTGTCTCCAATATGCCCATGACAACTTTTTCTTTTTTTTTCAGCAGTGAGATCCTTAATATTTACAGATTAATTGATTTTTTTTATGGATTTAACACTGTATCAGAAACCACACTAGCACTATGCTTTTTTTAAGATACTGCAAAACTCGACACACTTTAAGCACGTTGTTAAAGTAAAGCATTTACATTACCAACTTGGTTTCCACGTGCACAACTGTCCGTGAATAAAACAAAAGTCTCCCCTCGTGTAGGGCTGACCTGTGAGTCGTGTGTTTGAAGATCTCTGCAGCGTGCTGGGGGATGGAGACAGCATGCCGGTCTCACCCAGAGCTCCGACGCTGCTGTAGGAGTGGACACCGTGCTCAGAGACCGGCAGTGCCACGGGCATGGGGAAGCTCTGCTGAGACAAAACCGCCGGCTACCGGACAACCGGCATCAAGAAATTCAGTTAGAACAGGCTGTGGAAGTTATAAAACCTGGCAGGGTGTGCTGTTATAGGAAAATAATCAACAACATGTTTATTATGATGTGGCATGACATGAAGCAAGAGCTGAGGTTACCACCCTGATGTTGATTGTCCTATAACAGTCCCAAAGTGTTTTATTCCTTTTATACAACAGCAATATGTCAACGATTCCATTTTTTTTTTTTATTACAGAATGACACACCACACATACGTTATATACGCGTCATCAAGAGGTTTTGTTTCGGGTGCGGTTTGTTTGCCTGTAAGCAGGATTGCACCAAAACTACCAGCCTGATTTTCATGAAACTCCTTATCACGGGTATAGCCCATTAAATCTTGGAGCTACAATGCCATACATCTTAAAATCCAGTAGATGGAGATAAAGTTCAGTCATGACAAACCAAAGCCAACGTACTAACAGACATGACTCTGGAAATGCATGCATGGTGGAGGGTCTGCACTCGACGTCTGCCCTTGTAGTTTTTATCTGCTTATAGTTACATTTAATTTTGGGTCAAATTCAAGACCACTTTTACATTATAGCAGATATCTGTTCTCTCGTCATCATCATCATCTTTTTTCTCTTTCAAAATTAATAAGATTAAAAAAAAAAAAAAAAAACCAAAAAAAAAAAAACCCAGCTTGCCATGTTAGTGAGAAACCTGAAACCGCTTAGTAATCTGTCCTGAATACTTTCTGGAGACTCCTCCAAAATTTTTTTTAATTAAACATCTCCTTACGAAATTTCCCCATCAACAATTCTCTGCTTTCTTTTGATAAAAGTCAATATGTTTCTAAACTTAGATTACGTGGTGTGTCCACCTTATAAGTTGTTATTATAGTTACAATGACGTATTAGAACGAGTGCGTTAATGATAATTAGCTACTGTACTTGTGCCATTTATTGATTCGTAAACCGTTTTATAGTCCATGGAATGAAGCTGCTCGAAACGCACGAAAGCCGAAACATGATTCTTCTAACAGGACGTACCATTTTATGATTGCGCATCATGTTATCAAACTCTTCGTTAATCTTCTGGTACTTCTCCTCAGTGTGTGGAGTGAGAACATACGAGCACGCGTCCACTTCTGGGCTCTCAGAGCCACGCTGCTCCTTCTTGTGAAGGGCCTCGAGGAAGAAAAAAAATAATAAATCACGAACAGCAAGAAATCATATCTCGGTGTAAGTACAGTACTTTCAATATTTACAAGACACTGGCAGCGACGAGAACAACTGAACTGATTGGCACATCTCTGTATGGTCTTAATACAAAATGAAATTATAAATGCTATCGACTTGATTTCGTTAGGAACGTTGGGTTTCTTTCTCACTCTCTGCCCCTACATCCATACCTCTCTGTGCCTGTGAATCTCCTGCGATCTCTTTTGATTGAAATTAGAAGGGTAAGAAAAGAATTGTCGCTTGTCTTGTAGCCAAGAAACTACAAAGTTTTCTTTGTCTGAAAACTTAAAGGAACACTACAGACCCCTTCCAAAGACGTAAAATGAAACGCCACCATGTCATCAGTTACATACTTTTTTTAAAAATCTGTGTCTGTGAAGTGCCTGCCGTACCAATCCTCGTGTAGGTTGTAAGTATACAGATATTACATTTGTTGCATAATAATCTCACAATTTAGGAATATTAGATAAATCCGGATTGGCCATAAGATTTCTTATTTTCCGAGGTCCTATTCGATTACAGGTCATATTATACGGTATCAGCTTCGGTGTGTTTTTTTAATCATAGGAACAGTATTAAAATAAAATACAGAAAATAAAAGCAACAGACTTTTAAGCGTGCTATTAACAGTGGGCAAACACACACCGGGTCTGCCAAAATCACATGCCAAGTTCCCTTGGCTGAACGCAGCTCAGGTTTCGGTGTGTGTATTTTGGATACCACTATGCCTTTATTTTTAGAGTCAACCAATTAGTAGCACTTCCTTTCGATGTGTTCGTCAACACACGGCTTACAGTAAAAAAGATGCCGTCTGCTCGTCTTGGTCGCAAGTCCCAACAGGCATTACAAAAAGTACATATTGATTTTGTGTACGTATTGATTTCTGCCAGATTCAGCCTTCAAAATGATCTCTATGACTGGTCAAAAGAAAAAAAAAAGGGGGCACAGAATCAAACTTCTCTCCTGAAGTTCTTCTGGATCAAAACGCTATTTGAAGTCTTGCACTAACAATTTTTAGGTCTCGGGGTGCTGAGGCCAAACTTTAACTCTTTTCTTTTATCCGAAAGAGATCAATGAAACATCCTTGTAACAGAAACGTATTCGATTTAACAAGCAGCAGCAATAGCATAAGAGCCACGGAGAGCACGGGCTGGCTGGCGAAACCGCACATGCAAGGACAAACGGTAATGGACAAGATAATTCGCTAATAGCAGATGAAGCAAATGCCCGTGAAGGTCAGGATGGCCAGAGAAATGCCACAACGTGATACTAGTCTGACTGACGGACCGATCTTTAATTACTGAAGCATCAGGGCTAAATGGGAGGAAGGACTGTGCAGAAAACATACTGCAGCAGCAGCGAAACAGTCTGCAAGCCCACACACTGCAGTCCTGTCAGCTTCATCTTAACATGTTTATCTGTTTGGGATTAAATTCATGCCATATTTCAGTGCCTTTCAACTAATGAAACTCAAAAGCTGAGTGTCATGAAATGTAAAATGTTTTTTTTTTTTGGTGCGTAATAGACCGACAAACTATCGTGGCCTCAAATAATCACTTAATACTGCAGACAAAAATATAACTGCTATTATCTTTTAAGCAACCAATCGTCCATCTGCCCTTACACACTGCGATATGAACTGTTAAACCAGAAGGCCTGACAGTTCTGATCTGATCTTTCAGTGAAAAGAAAATATATATATAAATATAGCTTTGGGCTACTCGTGGACAGGACGTGTGTTTAGGGTCTTAAAGAGTACTGACACTATGACAAAGTGAGAAGGTGATATCACACTGAACATATCGAACATCTTCGAGTCTGAAACTCGATGCGACGCTTCACCTCGACTATGTCCGAGTTGGTCCGGCTCTCGTGCGGCTCGTTGTACTCGGTGTACTTGAGTAAAACCTTGTCCATGTCTGTGCTGGCGTACTGGAAGAGCTTATTGGAGCTGTTGAAGATAATGAGGGCGATCTCGCAGTCGCACAGCACACTGAGCTCGTACGCCTTCTTCATCAGGCCGAACTTCCTCTTAGTGAAGGTCACCTACGGCAGAGCACAACAGTGTTAATACGAAGCGTAGTTCATGAATCAGAAGCCAACGAGAGCCAAGCAAACTGTACGGCTTTTATCGAGAGCGATGAAAAGTCGCTTCCGAAGCTCAGAATTGCCAATCATCAAAATAAACACAATAAACAGAACAAAAAAAATCATACAGTACTGTGCAAAAGTCTTAGGCATCCTATTTTTTTGCATACAAATAGTGTTATAAATTACATTTTATGAAT
>JAOVYU010000004.1:7335775-7349255 GCA_025674565.1 Synodontis membranacea
ATCTGAAGCCTATCCAAGAAACATTGGGCACAAGGGTGGAATACACCCTCAATGAGATGAAAGTCCATAGCTCTCTCTCTCTCTCTCACACACACACACACACTCCAGTCCACCTACTTGTATGCTTCTGAGGTGTGAGAGGAAACTGGAGAACCCAGGAGGGACCCACGAGGACATACAAAACTCTGCAGACAGTAACATTAGCTCAGGATCAAACTTGCTGTGAGATGGACCCTGGAGCTGTCAGACTGCAACACTACCTGCTGCACCACCATGCTGAAAGGCCAAGTGACAACCGTGCAAATGTGAGATTTCACTAAACTATTTAAGTTCATTTATTCATTCCGGTTTCTCCAATAGGGCCTTTATCCTAGTCAGAGTTGTAGTGGAAGCTCTAGAATATCTCAGGAACGCTGGACAGGAATAGATCCCGGACGAGGCACCAGCCCATCACTCTCTCTCTCTCTCACACACACACACACCTGGGACAATTTTCACACACCAGTCTACCAATATTTTCCGGGAAGTGGGAGAAAACCGAGGCTTATGCAGACACAGGACTATTTAAGTTTTAAAGTCAATTTTGTTTTTCAGTCCACTTTTCTAGTTTCGATTCATCTGTCGTTCACTAGCTGTATTTAACCCCCCCGTGCTTTGTTCCCTTAGCATTCGATTGACCCATACCAGTTCTTAGGATTTTATAGAACTACAACTAACGTGCATTTAAAAAAAAAATTCTCAGTCTGCCTTCACTTCATCTTGGTGATGATTGACATAAAGACTGTTAGATTCCGAGCTCCAAAAACACCGCCGAGGACTCTCGTGAAGGCAGACCTGTGCAGAAGTGTGAAGAAACAACAGGAAACGGACCGTCGTTTTAAGGTTCCACACCAGCCCTCACAATCCAAAACTTTTACTTGGCAACTTTAAGAATAATAATAATAATAAAAAAAAAAAAAAAGGGAGTTTTTCCTTCTAACATACCGGCCGATTAACAATGTGTTACAGGATGAAACGCCACCTCATTAGTCATTAAAACAACTGGTTCATTTTGTACCTGTAGGTAATAGAGGTCCTCAACATGTCTGCACATTACTTAATTCATCAAGTAAAACTCCTGCTGGGAATGAACAAGCCTCTACAGAGTCCCGTATGAATGTAATGAGCAGAGGAAATTGTAGTCACAGAAATCTGTAGTCATACGCAACCTTCAAATATCTTTTCAAAGTTATGATGCTACAACGGTCTAAAGCATTTCTCGAATTCGATAAAAAGTGTATCATTAAAACAATTCAATAGACAAATGTTCCAGAACAGTGAACTTTTTTTATTTAAGGTTTCTGGGTAACTAGACATGAATGGAAACATGGCGTCCGGTCTATAAAAATGATGAATGCCATTTCATTTCAAATCAGATGTGCATGTGGAAAGGTTTAGTTGGAAAAATCAATGATGAGCCACACAAAATCCTAAATGGCTTCGGATGCAGATATAAATGCAGCTTGTGGTTGTGGCCACGGATAACATATTTATTAGAGGACATGGTCAAGGTTTACGATAGACGTCCTTTGCTTCTTTAGAATACACTGGAGCTACAATTCACCTTTAGGTTACTTGTTACCAAAGATAACCACAAACATCTTAGTTGATCAATGGGGTGAGAGTGAAACTGTGTAAAGAGCATTCTGTAGTGCTTCACTGGGTCTAGTCCTAGAAGTCACAGTCCAAAAAAAAAGTTTCACACAAAAAAAATCTCCAAAAAGGAGATCAATCCTTGTAATAGTGGTTCTCAAACTGAAGTGTGCACCCCCCTGGGGGGTCGTGGAGTCCCCGCAAGGCACATTTTTATCACTGGTTCTCTTGCAAACTTACCAATTCACTGATGCAGGAGTACTCCCAGCTCTCTGATGTAGCATTAAAACGTCTCCTTCCTTTTACCAAGGCATACCTGTGCGATGAAGATCTGTTCAAACCCGGCCACACTCAAAAATAAATATCGCGATCACGTTCAGATTGAGGATGACCCGAGGTCGTGTTTATCTAAAATTGAGACGAGAATTCAAAAACAAAGCAGCCTCGCTTCTCAAGACTGGCTGTGATAATGATGAATAGTGGTAATGATATAGTCATCTATCTACGGGGGATCCAACTACAGTGGATCAACTTGGATTGGGCCCGGCTTACAAAAGTTTGAGAACCATTGCCTTATAAGAATAAATATTTAATAACACAGTTCTGAAAATCATCAGGACACGGCTGTATTCAAAAATACTTCTCATCTGTTTAGAAGTTTGGGGAAGATCTGGCGAAGGTGAAAGGTACCCAAAAACCTCTATTTAAAAAAAAAAAAAAAAAAAAAAAAAAAAAAAAAAAAAAAAAAAGAAAAAGAAAACACTTTATAAAATGAAACTACTCTTCTTTTGAGAGAAAGTACCAATGCTGATTATTGAAAGGTTGTGCTCATAGGCACACACTTTGAATGGGCACCAAAACTTTGCTTTACTGCTTTGGATGTCATCAGGAAGTCCAAGGTGTTCACTGTCAGTCTGTAGTTCAAGATCATCGCAACGTTCTTCTGGAACATCCTGACCACAGCACCATGATGGATGAAATGGTGATATCAACCCTGCAGGTCAAACATCTGCAAACACTGGCTGGAGCAGCAGTACGCTGCAAAACTAATTGCCATTCTGTTGAGAGAGAGAGAGAGAGAGAGAGAGAGAGAGAGAGAGAGAGAAAATACGGGAAAAAATCTGAGAAGTTGTGACATGACAAGTTTCACCTAGACATTCCTGTCAGTCTCTTTTTTTCCCCTCTTTCCCAACATGTGCAGACGGAAACAAACACCAACCCGTGCTGCTGCTGCTGACTACTACCAAGCTCTCTAGTTGCACTGGACTGGTCCAGACGTAACTGCCCGACCGATTAGATCTCTTAATGCACACCGAGGACCTGAGATTAGCCAATTAGCCGGGCTGATTGTGTTAGGATGGGTTAGGATGGGAGATGTTGATACAGAAATGCTGGTGTCCTGTTACTAATGGGCTGAGACAGACAGAGGAGCGAGACGAGGCCTGAACGGCCAGCTCATCATTTACCAATACGGAGGAGCAGAGTAGGAATCAGGGCACCGGAACCGAGACGCTCATAAACACGACTCGCAAGTATGAGTGATGTCAATGAATCATAAAACGAAAAAAGAGTGGTAATACTTTCCATGAAGCCCACATTAAAAAATAAAATAAATAAATAAATAATCAGTACAACAGTGCTTAAGTTCATAATGATTACTTGTAAGCCTTTCATAAACTCTAATTAATAATGCTCAATGGATCTAATTAATTACACACCGATCAGACATAACATTAAAACCACTGAATGGAGAAGTGAATAACATTATGTCATTATAGTGGCAACTGTCAGGGGTTGGGATATATTATGCAGCAAGTGAACAGTCAGGTCTTGAAGTTGATGTGTTGGAAGCAGGAAAAGCATAAGGATCTGAGCGACTCTAACAATTTGTTAATGCTAGATGACTGGGTCAGAGCAGCTTCAAAACAGAAGGTCTTTGTGGGGTGTCGCCGGTATGCAGAGGTTAGAACCTACTATAAGTCATCCAAGGTCAACTGATGAACCGGTGACATTATCATGCACACAGTGCAACGCAGCTTGTGGTGTATATGCTGCGGAGCTGCAGACATGGTCAGAGTGACAAAAGCCCCTACAATGGGCACACTAGCGTCAGAACTGGATCATGGAGCAATGAAAGAAGGTGGCCTGGTCTGATCATTCTTTCATATCATGAGGACAAGCCGGGAGCGGCCAGTGAAAAAGGCAAGCCAGCGGAGGCAGTGTGATGCTCTGGGCAATGTTCTGCTGGGAAATTTTGTGTCCTGGCATTCATGCAGATGTTACTTTGACAAGTACCACCTACCTAAACACTTTTGCAGACAAAGTACACCAGTTCATGGCAACAGTATCCTCTAATGGCAGTGGCCTCTTTCACAGGATAAATGCGCCGCGCCACGCCACGCTGCAAAAAAATTGTTCAGGAATGGCTTGAAGAACATGACACGGAGTTCAAGGTGCTGACTTGGCCTGCATTTTCAATCCGACAGAACATCTGTGGGATGTGCTGGACAAACAAGTCCGATCCATGGAGGCCCCTATTCAGGTTAAAGGATCTGCTGCTAACGTCTTGGTGCCAGATACCACAGCACACCTTCAAAGGTCTTGTGGAGTCCACGCCTCGACGAGTCAGAGCTGTTTCGGTGGCACAAACGGGACCTACACAATATTAGGCAGGTGGTTTTAATGTTATGGCTGATCAATGTAACTATTCAATAGAATGCCATGTATATAATAATAATAATAAATAATAATAATAATAACCCTGAAACATGAGTAATCACATTGTTATTGTTGCAGTTTTAATCAAACCTTTAAATCAAATCCCTCAACCTAAAGTTACTAAAACAGGCACTAAAATAAATCAATCAAATCAATTAAATAATAAAAAAAAAAACCCAAAATTTTAATTCAACTGAAATATAAATGGAATGAAAAGATTACAAAAAACACCTGTAATAAAAGTCTTAGGAAATGTGACTGCGTATCTAAAGGCGAGTTTGATGCTGATATCTTTGCTGCTTTAATGCGCCCTTGTTGACGTTTCTTCTTAACTTGAGCGCTTTTTATTACTTCATCATTTATTCGTTCGTCACCAAAAGTGAAACTGGCTGGATGAGTCCTTGGAGGACTGAGGAAAGTCAACACAGCGGTACATTTCAGGAGAACAGTAGGTTTTGATCTGATTTCCGTATTTTAAAAAAAAAAAAATAAATCTTTAAAGGGGCCATAAGTTTAACAATTACCAATAAAATTCCAAAAAGTGAAAATTAGCTGTGCTAACGAGCTGCAATCAAATTTCTTCATCCATACATGAAAATGGAACTACTCCATGTGAAATATTTCTCAAGAAACCAGTCATATGAGGCAGGTGATGATGCAGTCTTCTGAGTGGTGAGAAAGAGATGGACAAGGGCAAGTTAAAACTCGTATTAGAATGAAGGCAGAGAGAGAGAGTGAGTGTGTGTGTGTGTGTGTGTGTGCAGTACCTCCTGTGCACTCCAGCCAGCGCAGTGTCTCTAAGAGGGAAGAGTTTGGGGTAGACGATGGTGAACATGGGCTGACTGCAGCGATGGCAGTGACCCAGCGGACACTGCAACAGCTCTAACAGGCTGGTGGGCAGCAGGAAGAACGCAGAGTCTGAGAAAGAAGAGAATCATAACAGGCACTCGAATGACTGAACAACCTGCAGGTTCCAGCATGCCGAACTTTCTTTGGATTGTCTGGTACCAGAGTAACTTAGTCATTTTAAGTTTCGACAGTCATTTCTACAGTAACAGCTCATGCATGGGAACTTGCATGGCAGACACTCTGCGTAATCAAAGACTAATTATGGACATTTTTTTAATTGCTAAAAAAAATTTAGCAATTAAAAAAAAAAAAAAAAAAAGACAGTTATTTCACATTTATAGAAGGAGTCAGACATCCCATAACATTCAAAAACGTAACTATAAACGGATAAAAAGTACGACCTGTTGTTTCGTAATTAAAAACATTGCAATGATTGGCAGAACAATGTAAAAAGAACGAAATAAAACACTTCAGGGCAAGCTGGTTTTGGAAAATAATCCGCTTCGTTGTGGTGACAGTAACTGTGCTCCATGTTGGAGTACATTCATTATTTTTCCGTAACAGCACGTCGTATTATACTCCGTACTACCGCATTTCTTATTAACATGTGCTTTATTTACTTTAATCACACCGGTCTGTATTATGCCGTTCATTATACCACTGCACCATTTTCAAATTTTAAAACATTTTTTTTTTTTTTTTTTTTAGCTTTTATTGTTAAAAGGCAGGGTCGTACTAAAACTGAAACAAATAAAATTTAAAAATGTCTTCATCATGTCAGATGATTTTCTGTGTCAGACTTAAAAATTTTTTTAAAAAAATAAAAAAAAAATCCAAGTTTAAGATCAAACATTAACGAAAAGGGAAAAGAGAAAAGGTTTGTGTTTGGGAGAAAAGACATAGGGTTAAGGTTAGGGTTGGGTATGATAACATTTATATCGCGTTATACGATATAATTATAAGTGAACGCTTTGGTTTTTATTTGTTATTTTTGAAACTTTTAAAGGCGACTGTTGTTTTTCCTGCAAGGCAAGAAGCTGTGAGTCAGGGTGCTAGTATCAGCTCTCAAAGTGCACGGGGTTAGGAGCATTAGGAGGTTACAACGTTAGGAGGTTCCTGGACACCAGCAAACAAGATGTGCTGTCCTTTGTAAGTTAAGTTAGGTTATTTTATTTATATAGCACATTTAAAACAACCAATGGTTGACCAAAGTGCATTACATAATAAAAATCACTTTGTAAACTCATGAGCAGGCGAGCGCGGGTCTCACCCTTCCTGTTCCTGCTGTACGCTACATGCAGCGATCTCATCGCTATCTCTTCTAACGTCAGCACCCGGTCAGCCTCAGTGCCGATGGACTTCACTTCACAGGGCAGTGGCACGTTCAGATCGCCAATGGTCAGGGACAAATGTGTCACGTCAGGGACCTGTGGAGAAACGCCACACCTGTGCATGCACACGCACACACCCCACACACACACACACACACACACACACACACACACACACACACACAGAGTGTTAAGCCGTTGTTCACATGCCACTATTCCTTTCATCACATGAAACCCTCTGTGCTAACTGACGTGTTTTTGTGACTTCAGTGTGACTCATGCCTGCCGCGATACAATAATTGCTTGAAGCATTTCCAAAGATGACATTAAACGCCATAAAACTCTGCAGCAGAGGTGTGAGTATTGCTAATTATTCAGATTCAGATACTGGCAAGATAAAACTGCAAGAATATTTCATAATATATATATCTAATATATCATAATATATATATAATTCCAGAATAAACGTGACATGCCATTTAAATAATCAACAACAGGGTTAATATAAACCTCTGTATTTTGTCATTATAAGAAATAATAATCGGATTTGAGAATTCAACAGCGCTGTGGTATAATGTGCTATAAACCCTAAGATGCAATCACGCTCCGGTTTGCAAATGCAGGTCATGCTGCATAGTTTAGCAACGGAAATTGGGAGAAGGTTGCTGGTGTTTTAATTTGCTTATTCGTCTAACGAGGAGTGTAAACGTGTGCATTTATGCTCTTCAAACTTTTTCAATGACACTTACAGTACGTGATCCAATTTTTTTACCCCCTCCCAGATGTTATCATTTACATGCACATCATGTTATACTAAAGACTTCTTAAATCACAGCGCACCGACACCGTACGTTTTTTTTCTCACCCGTTGCAGCCGATGACCTTGTTATACAGGTAAGACGGCAGGCCCTTGAGGTGGACGTTGTTGTCCACGAAGACGAACTGCAGCTCCATGGAGCGGCCGAGATCTGACGGGGAGAATGGCGGTCACTTTGCAGTTCAATAAGGATGACGTTTGAAAAGACATCCGCCTATGCTAAAGTAACGTCCATTTTCACATGGTGATCAGCACATTTAGTCAAAAAAAAAAACAAAAACACTGAAACAAGCTTTATCAGCAGCCTGAGCGAGTCTAACTTGAGTTAGATAATAGCATGGCTTCCCTGGAGATTGAAGGCCTCTGTGGATGACCAGAGAGAAATACAGGATAAACAGACAGACAGATTGATAGAAAGAGAGTGTGGGATAGAGATAGACAGACAGAGATGAGTATGAGAGTAGAAGCACTGTGAACATCATTATGAGAAGTATTTCAGGCTCATTATCACCCACAATCCCCTGGGGCCCCTCACAGCGGGTGGCCTATCACAGCACCTGCAGCTCCACGTGACCCTCTCGCTAACTCGAGCACAACCAGCACATTACATAGACTCCTCGCTGAGACACCGAACCTATAGAGACTTCACTCTGAGACACTGAGGAACAGTTCGGAATCTTGTGCCATCTTGCAAAGCGTGCTCATTTTATTGCTGCGCTTGCGTAATCTGGCGGAATCAAAGAGTCTATATCACTGCATTTGTGTACTGTACATGCCATGCGTAACTTGGCCTGCATGTGTGTGGACAGCAGCTCTCACCCAGAGGCAGTGATCTGAGGCAGTTTGCAGCCATGGAGAGCTCGTTGAGGTCTGGCAGCTGACACAGCTGACGAGGGAGATACTGTAGCAGGTTCCGGTCAGCGGTCAGACACTGCAGAGAGACACACTGGTGCAGCTGCTCTGGGAGAGTCCTTAACAGATTCATGGACACGTCCAGAGTCTCCAGCTCTCTCAAATCCCCCAGCTCTAGTACAACAATGCATGCACAAGCAAACACACACGTGCAAACACACACACACACACACACATGCAAACACACACACAAAGATAAGCAAATTTTCTATATTGCATGAAAGAGTAAAATATTAGAAATTTTTAAAACATATCATTCAGTGCTTTAATGTAGCTGACAGGCACAGAGGCCACACCTCCTCCTTTAGTGTAACTGACAGACACAGAGGTCAAATGTGACAATATGCTGATCTCTATTCAGGATATGTAAACGGCATATTCCTTTTGGATGTTCAAAATTGGGAGTATCGCATTTTCCGATTAAGACATGTGGGATACGCCAATATTATTTGGGATTAGGAAAACTCTGTGGACTTTTTATGCTAATTTGTGACACCCTGCCTCTTGCCTGTTTACAGTCAGCCCTGTGCATTGTACTCAACCAACTAGAGAACGGTTTGCAAGCCAAGGGTAGAGATGCATGCTCGTAAACGGAAATATTAGTTGAATATTCCTTCTCGTTAGCAATGCAAACAACTTAGTAGGACTACTGACTTTTTTGGAATAAGAGCAAAAAAATGAATATTTTTTGCATGTAAATGTAGTGTATTTTTTTTATTTCTCACAAATTAAAAATAGCCTGCTCTGCTTCTCATTGGCAGATGCTGCTGCCCTCTGCTGGTGATGAATAATTCAGTCACCGTGACCTGCGAGTCACATTCAGAATCTTCCATGAGACGGGGAGCACGTACGTGTTCCCAACGAGAAACATAAGGTTACTGACTTAACCATAAATCAAGGCATCTTTCCGAAACATTTTCCAACCACTGGAACGCACATTCAGGTTGCAAAACCACAAAAGCATATTGTCCTGTGACACGCAGCGCTTGCTCCACACAAAGCAGGCGATCTGGGAGGAAGATTAGCCGAGTGAAATGAAATAAACAGACACCACATCTGACAAAGCATAACACACTGCTTCGAGTTGAAAATAAATCAGTTTTAAATGCGCGTGCTTCCAACTGGGTCACAGGTTGTTCTTGGAGTGCAAAACTCACTCGGCTTCATTAAATCTAAACGCCTGAGGCAGAAAATGCTCCATTTGGCTTGTTCAGATGCTTACGGCTACCAGTTTAACGTTTGAATCGTTAACTTATCATCACGCTCAATCCGTAAGACGTTTCCAAGTCATGACACTTAGGTTTTGTTCGTTCATAAAATAATTGAACAGGCCATAAATTGCAACTACGCAGGCAAGTCTGAGGATCGTGGAAAAAAAAAACTAAAGAGCAAAACGTATTAGTCTTGTAGCTCCAGCGCAAAAACTCTGAAGCAATCTTTGGACACTAAGCCTGTGTTGGCTGATCACGCAATAAATCTAGTAGATGAAATGAATATCTGCTATAGATCAAGAGAGATCACAATCACAACAGCATCTTGGCAGGGCGGCGGAATTTGCTGTGGTGGAGGGGGGAAAAAAAAAAAAACCCCACTGATATTCCAGCACCCATTTATTCCCGCATAGTTTTGCTCAATGTTGCTAAATTAGGAAAGGAACTAAGACACCCGGCCCAGAAATGCACAAGTGCTCCATGCTGTTTGGCAGAAGAGTGAGTTTCTGGATCATCGGTTTCTGTCTGTGAACAAATACATACGTAGAGGAAAACCTGCACGTCTCACCACTTGTACACGTCCTTGTATTGTCCAGATCTAAAAAGAATTTCAAGTCACATTCCTTTTTTTTTTTATGGAGTCTTTTTTCTGTTGCTGTCGTCAGTCTCTGACCCGTTCACACCCGGGTCAGAGACTGACGACAGAGCCGAGTGAAGTTTTTTCAGTATAAAGTGGGATACACGCATTAAGGATTGCTAAATATTTTTAAAAAATTGCCAGATTTTCTGGTGTGGATAATTACAGCCTTTTATTTCTGCTAAAAAAAAACCCAGGCAATGAACTCTGTAGCCTGAAATCAGTGTTTCAAATGACTCGGCCAGACTGATTCATTTTAAAAGGTGTTTTTAGTGAAGAATCTGTCTCGAGCGTGTCATAATCCTCATTCTCAAGAAACGCAGAACGTCTTTGAGACAAAGCTCAGCGAATCATAAATTACATCTTGATGTCATGATGAGACTATGCTTAAACAACCGATCCAAACCTCGGGGAAGGCATTTCAGCTGGTTGCTGGACAGTCGCAAGTGGCGTAGCGAGCGCAGGCGGCCGATCTCGGGGCAGATCACCTGCAGGGCGTTATCGCTCAGATCCAGCGACTGCAGCCTCGCCAAGTTCCCAATAGCTGCCAGGCCAACCAGACGGAAAGTACAAAAAAAAAGGGCTGAATGCTGTGAGAAGTAACATAAGAACACTGACACAAACACGAGCTTGTCAATTTTACCTTGCGGAATGACAACAATGTTGTTTGAATGGAGATACCTGTATTAGGAAAAAAAAAAAAAAAAAAAAAAATCATGCAAATTAACAAAATTCCCCTCGAGTTAAAGAAACGTTGATTCGTTAGTGACATCTGCTGGCCGTTAATAACATTACAGATAAAGTTATTTGCGCCCTGCGGTACAGTATGAGACGGAACTGAAAACCGAAGCGTTATACATCAGATCCATTAAGGAAAAAAAAACTATGAGCACTCACAGTTCGATCAGGTTGGGGAGTTTCTGTGCTAGATTCTCGGGCTGAAAAAAGACAGAAGTGCTTAGTTCCGAAGCTCAGTTGCTTTAGAGCGTAAGAAGGCCATACCGTACGTGCATGAGTCAGTCAGCCATACCAGCGTTGTGAGCGAGTTTCTTTTCATGTAGAGCCTTTCCAGGAACTGCAGGCCTTCATCCTTTAAGAGGTCCACAGGAAAGATGTTCAGGTTCCTGTAGTTGAGGAACAGGTTCTTGTGGCGCTCCTGTTTGGCTATGAAGATGTCGTCGTGGAGCTCCGAGGCCATGCTCACAGAGGGGGGGTGTTCCCTCTTTCACCTCCTGCTGGAGCACACCCTAAAATACGGGTTAGAATTACGGGACAGTGTACATGAATGCAAAAACCAAACAAACAAACTACATACAATAAATCAGCATCTGTTTAAACTACACTTCGAGAAAAGCGACAGAGCTAAGCAGTTACAGTTTTGCTCCTTGGTGGAGCTAATTTCAGGGCGGGACAATTCAAATGACTGGTTTTTTTATGATACAGTTAGAAATTTCTTCCTGATGATGATGATGATGATTCCTAGCTGTATTATGGACCTGCTGATACAGAATTATTAATGTTTAATTAAAAACGCTGATGCTTTAAGCATAAATAACGCACTCATCCACTTAATATACATTTTGTTTTTCTGTTTTTTGTTATAATAATTAGTAATGTAGAGGTGACTTAGAGGTGACAACGGCTTTGCACTGGTTGCACACTGCAGAACGGTTGTCCTTCTTTGTAAAAAGCAGCCATGCCCTGTGCTCCTTCCTGCGCTCCATCATGTGGATTCCAAGTCGCGGCATGCAACGTCATTTCGCTCGACACGAAGAGTCCAGAAGAATCGTTAGAGGAATCGGAGGTGTATCAGAGCTTCCCATCCCTACCTGCTACAGTACACCTTAACATAACACTCCTATTTGCTTTGTTAAACATCCCAGTTCAGATTTAGTCCCTTTGCTGTTATAATAAGCTCCATTTTTCTGGGAAGACGTTCCACTAGATTTTGGAGCATGTCTGTGTCCATTCACAACATGAGCATTAGTGAGGTCAGGAACCGCTGTTGGGTGAGGAGGCCTGCGGTGCAGTCGGCGTTTCAGTTCATCCCAAAGGTGTTCAGTGGGATTGAAGTCAGGGCTCTGTGTAGAACTTTTTGAAAAAAAAGGTTGTTGTTGCTCTCGGTTCCCCGATAATCCAACATAATCCGCTTTGAAATATTTGGTAACAGCAAATAATCTGATGTGGATCTCACAAACAACATATCATTTTGATTATTATTATTGTATTTATTTACTTACTTTTTAAAATCTCTACTGAATATCACACACTGTGTAGGGTTAGTGTGCAAACGTTGCACCCTAGAGGTAAATAATACCCTTAATACCCTTAATGTACTAACATGTATGTTATCAGGGCACTATTTTGTAGATAAACATTAAAAAAAACAACTTGTTTACTTTTAAATGTTAATAAACAGAGAATCTACACATATTATGTTTACAGTATAAAAACCTCAAACTTATTTTTTTTTTTTGCCATTATGTTTATCAGCAATATTTGCTAATTGTAAAAGTTTTACAAACTTAGTGAATAAAAATAACAAATCAAACTGTTTAATCTAATCTAATGTTTAAACTAACCAGTAGTAGAGCTGCCCAGTCTTATATTACCTATTTTTATTCCGACAAACCCCGCCTACTACCATACGATTGGCCAGCAGTCTACTTCCTCCAGCATTCCGCCGCAAACTAGCCAATCACATCTCAGAATGGCCCGCCGTGTCCGGATACCGGAAGTGACCGTGTTTTTTTCGGAATACGGATAGGAAATAAAGTACCCGTGTCCGCCTACAGACAGCTAACGCTAACTAAGCAAGTCTCAGGGCTGCTCAGATTAGCATGTCAAAAGGCTACGGAGAATAATCCCAAAATGCAATAAGTGAAATATATTTATCAGCGTGCTTTATATTAGTACGTGCATTTACACTTACATCCCCCGTCGCTGTGAAGTGTGATGACAGCTCGCGCTCGAAGGCTTTTCTGTCAACAACCGGAAACGTCACCGAAGAGGACGCTCGCGATTGGCTGGACAGATCACGTGATTCACAGGCCACAACTATTCAAAGAGCTCAGTGAATTAACAGTGACGATGATGATATGTTTTATTTTATTATTTTTATTTTTACACATTATTTTTATTACACCACGAGTAACCACTGTCCATGATGGAATGAAAGACTGAAAAGAAGAGAAAAAAATGCTAATAAATAAATAAATAAATAAATAAATAAATAAATAACAGTATTGCGTGAAGTGGTTGGCATGGGTCACGTGACCCCTGGTGGTCCCGGGCCCTCAGGCGTCACGTGACCCATACCAACACCCCCCCCCCCCCCCCCCCCCCCCCCCCCCCCCCCCCCCCCCCCCCCCCC
>JAOVYU010000004.1:7366453-7376534 GCA_025674565.1 Synodontis membranacea
TTATTTTAAGTAGACAGATTTAATTTCATCATTTTTGAAGTCACCATTACTCTACATCATTTCATTGCATGTGCCTATGACTTTTGCACAGTACTGTACATCCTTATGAACAAATCATTGCATAGCGGTGTCTGATGCTGGAACCTTGCAACTTACTTCATTAACAGCTTGTCTGATCAACAAGCGAGCACGGATGATATATATATATATATATATATAAATAGGATTCTCTCCTAACCACCAGACACATGAGATCTTAAACACTAGTAGGGAAAAGAGCAAATCTAAGCAGTTATGAGAGAGAGAGAGTTGAGAGAGAGAGAGAGAGAGAACACGTCAGATGTTGAGAAACACAGTTCAGATCAGCTGCAGCTGCGAATAAAAACCCAGATGGAGTTCTGCCGCAGGTTTCCGCAGAAACGCTGTCAGATGAGAGTCGCCCAAGGTTAATGTTTCTACCTCGTGTCCAGTGTGATGAGGCTTGCTCGCCAACTCTGCTTGAAACACACAGGAGGAATTCCCCTCCATTTCCTACCACATACATTTTAGAACAAGAAACGAGTGTGCGTAATTTTGCACGTTTCTGTTTAGTTGCATGGCTTTTGTCCGGCGTAGTCATTATATAGCCGCAATCTTTTAAATCCACGCACAGAAATAGTGCTGCTTAATTAATTTAATCAGCACTAATTTTGGGCTTCTTACACATACAGCACTACGCTTTATAGAACAGCACCACAAATTGCAGGTTTATATTAATGTACCTGATTTAATACATTACTGTTTCTATAGTAACAACTTAACCAAGGACCTATTATTGCAGACCCGAAACCTAATCGCTAAAATGGATAACAGAAAGATATTTTGCAAAGAATAATCTTTGACTTTTCTTAGGCCATGTATAAGGACACTTCAACTCAACATTTACAGAAGGAGTCTCCAGTGTTAGTACTTTTTGTACGAGTCAGAGTTTTATGTTGTCTTCTATGGAAAAGTCTTCAGGATGGAGGCTTTATAGTTTCCCAGTAACACGTCAAGCTTCATTTTATGTATTATGTCTTATTAAAGTGAGCAAACGGCTTTTTATAGCTGCTATAACTTGTTTCACTGATGTTCCACAACATAAAATGCAACTATATAAAAAAGAAAAAAAAATACCATGTGTTGTTCTTTACTTAATAAAAATGGTACCTGCTGGCAAATTGATGTGGTATGAGACATATCTGTGGTATAAAACACTTCTGGGAAATGCTGCTGTTGGAAAATAATGAACTTTGGTGTGCTTGAAGCCCAATAGCTGCAATATTGATTGACTAAAAATACTGCAATAACACTGAATAAAATCAGCCATCAAGTTTTTATTGACTATGTCAATAAATCATGCTCCCAATTAATATATTTTAACTATTTATTTCGTTGTATACTGGAGAAGGCTAACTCTTTAACTTGGTTCAAAAGGTTACACTGGCTAAGGAACAGCTTTCATTAAAGGATTTTTTTTTTCTATGCGAATATAAAGAACATAAGCTTTTACAGAACAAATGCTGCTGATTTCAGTAAAGCATCATAAAGTATATATATTTCCAAAATGCCAATAAAGCGTGTGATTTTTCTCCATATTCACAGTTGTGTGCCTAGTAAATGTACATTTTGGAGAATTCCGTTCTATAAAAACATGTACCTGATCCAGACATTATTAATGTGTGTGCCTGCCACAATGGCAAAGCCCATGCACGAGAACGATTGCTGAAAAGAATGAATGCATGAAATGGAAGCTTACCACACGTCAGACATGGTGGTGAAGACACCGTCTTTCAGGGATTCTGGAGACATCCAGCGCACAGGCAGCAGACCCTTCCCACCCTTTCTGTAGTAATCTGTCTCGTAAATGTCCCGCGTCATGCCAAAATCTACAAAGCCGGGACAAATGAGGTGAGATTCCACGATTTCTATATAGCAAAGCCTGTTGGGCGGCCAAACAAAACATGGAGCTTATAGGCTTACGTTTGCACAAAGCTCACTGATTAATAGCAAAAAGAATCTGGGCATGACTCAGCCAGGCAGCCAAATTCATTTGAACTGACTGAATATAAATAAAACCGCATCTGAAGCAGATGTTGCGGCCTAGCTAGAGTGTACACATATTTATTAAAACCTCTTTTTCCTTTCCACTAGATCATGGAGGACCAGGGGAAAAAGAAAAGAACGAAAAAAAAAAAAAAAAAAGATTCTGAAGCTACCTCCAATTTTGACAGTGAAGTCCTCAGCCACCATGCAATTTCTGGCCGCCAAGTCTCGGTGGACAAACTTGTTGGCGTTGAGGTATGCCATGCCGTCTGCAATCTCTCCCGCCATCTGAATCATTTTCTTCAGCGGCAGCAGAGGCAGGCTGGATGTGTTCTGAGGATGAGTGGAAGAGGAAAAATGAGAAAGGAAGGCAGCCTTGAACTGACTAAATACATCAGCGAGAAGCACGTGTTTTTTTTTTTTTGCTTGTTTTTTTTTATACACCATTTTGTACACTTGTTCATTATTATACAGGGCTAGGAGTGCAGGGTCAGCTAAAAGGTCATTAATAGATTATTTGATTAGTCAAGGCTAGAACATGGTCTTGGCTTCGAATGGCCAAGGCTGGGACCCTTCTGTTAACATTTTGCACTTACAGCATCCTTGGACAGAAGGAAGATATAAAACCTTTAAACAGTCAGAATCATGCGGAACAAAAAGCGATTGGGTGTTTATTTGCTTACTTTAATTGCAACGCACGTACTTTTCCGACAACTCTCAGTACATTAGATACTCAGAACATTTTGTGACACGTTCCTTCTCCTCTGCGTCAATTAATCTTACGGCTACCGCAGCACACTTGCGATTGTTTAATGTTATATGAGAATAAAATAACTTCATTGTGCTCAACTGCCACAGATACCTCATAGCAGGTGGATGAGCAAAAATGCTCAACAAAAGCTCGCCTTATCTGGTTAGCTATCACTTTGACTGACTGATCTATGTCACGGTGCTCGTGCCCGATCTGTCGCAGTTTATCTGTGCTCATTCCCTACCATTACATACAGGACGTAACCTACAGAGATATACATAACCTGTTTGACAGCTAGCTAAAAAATAAAATCTGAAGGGAAAAGGCTTGCTCCATTGTAATCTCACGGCAGATCACAGGTTCGATATAGGGGGTTTAACAGAAACAGAAACTTTAAAAAAATTGTGGGATCCTAAAATTCACCTTGATGGATCGCAGTGTGCGTAGATAACTCTTCAGATCGCCTTGTGTCATCAGCTCCATAATGACTAGAGTGGGCTGCCCCTGTGAGACCACGCCAAGGAGACGCACCTGCACCGTTCACCACATTAAAAAAAAAGAAAGCTTAAAACTTAAAAAAAAAAAAAGAAAAAAAAGAAAAAAAAAATGGGCAACATAATTTAACAAACAGCCCATAAGCATCAACAAAAATTATAATAAACAGACACATCGTTATCCTGCGTACCACATGGTGACAGTTGAACTCCTTCATGACGGATGCTTCGTTAAGGAACTCGATGCGCTCGTGCATGCTGGCGGACTCGTTAACTGTTTTGATGGCCACCCGGGTTTCAGGCTCATCCTTGACAACGCCCTTGGCGATGCCCTCATACACCATGCCAAAGGAGCCTTGGCCTAGCTCTCTGCTCATGGCGATCTTTTCCCGTGCTACCTCCCATTCATCAGGGACATACACTGGCAAAGGAAAGCAGAACACGGTCTGAACACAGATTCATCATTTACTGAAGCGTTAAAGGAACACTTCAGCTAAAATGCATCTCTCTTGTATGACGCTAATGCTGCAAACAAATGAGGGAAGGCTAGACCTGCCAGATATGGACTGTACAAACAATACGGCTGAATCACACATGGTTGAGATGTTCAGGATGTTCAGTTCAGATCTTCATATCCATTGGCTGGCTGACTGACTATATTTGGGCTAAGTTAAAAAAAAAATAATAAATTGTGCAACTTTACTCTCCAGCCAAAGTATTCCTTTAAGACCTACGACTCACGTCAGATATTGGTAACATCTGAAAATAAAGCAATAAGTGTAATACTCTCCTGAGTAAAATATTGCATTATGGATCCCACCACTATGACACATTCGCTCAACAGGAAAAAACAAGTCTAAGAAAAGAGTTACTACAAACTAATAATAATAATAATAATAATACACATACTTTTCACCCACTCCTTCACACGCAATTAGAAGAATAGTTTTCCTGTCAGTTCATGCAGCTATTGCACTCCCCTCGTGATACACTATATGGCCAAAAGTTTGTGGACACCTGATCATTACATCTACTATATATGTTTTTTGCGCATCTCATTCCAGATTTACTCCCTCTTTGCTATTATAATAACCTCCGTTCTTCTGGGAAGGCTTTCCACTAGGATTTAGTATTTTGGAACACGGCTGTTGGGATTTATCCAGTTCAAGAGGACAGGAGTGCAGATGGGTCAAGGTGTCCATATACTTTTGGCTATAGTGGATATTTCCATTTATAGTTCCTTTCTGTTTTCTCCATCAATCCGTACAGCTTTAGGTCTCACTCACCTTCGGTCGCACTGAGGTACTCTGGGTTGACTGAGGCATACAGAACTCCGTTTCCCAGCCTGTCGCTGTTTCTGCGAAAGCCGAAAAAACATTCCATGTCCGCCGAAAGCCACATTAAATACATTTAACAGTGTTTTAGAACAATTGCTCTGTTTTTCCCCTGATGAGCGAGCCCAATGAAACTTCACCCCAGTCTACCCTCACATAAAAGGAAAAGGAAAAAAAAAAAAAAAAGCAGACGGCAGTGTTTCAGACAAACCCCTGGAAGCTTGCACTAAAAGTGTGAAAAAAAAAAAAGCAGTGCTTCATTAGTGCTGCGCTATTAAAGATTTTCAGTGGAAAGAAAAGTACGACCAGGTTTCGTCGTGCTTATATTAAAAATAGTGCGGACGCTAATCGGAAAATGGAAAGGATTAAGATAATCCATAAATTACATACCTTTTCTTATTGACTACAAACATGGTCACCGTAAGGACCACCAGGATCAGCAAAATGGGGATGAACATTAAGTAGAGGAGATTCTCATAGCCTGCATTTTCAAGAAGCAAAGGAGAAACAATGTTACACTACTTGGGGTTTTATAACATTTCGACTACGTCCTAGAGGAGGTCATACACAAAGCTACAATTACACAAAACCCTGCAATTATGTCTAATTCAACAGGACTGTTTACAAAGCATGGAAGGCAGTCCTGTTGTCAAAATGACCAGATCGATTACTTACGTCCAGCTCGTGGGACGTACAAGGGTATGGGCTTTGTCCAAGAGCCATTTCGAGCCAGTGAGGTGGCCCTCACGCGGACCGAGTAGTTCCCAGGGCCAAGGTTAGTGAGCCGAACACCTCGATGTTCTTTGTAGTGTCGACGGGATACACACTCGTGCTTCTCCAGCTGAGATGACACGGTCACAAACGACAGCATACAAAACAATCACGGGTTAATTATTCATCATGATTTATTTTTAATGTCATCTCACATATTACATTTGTGTTATATGACTCGTCACATCAAGTGAGGGACTGAAATTAGCAGACAGTACTCAAACAGTATGATAAAGTTTATTTCATTATATTCTGTGGGAAAAGAAGTTTTGCACACTTCTTCAGTATAAAGTGCTCTTCAGGCAATGCATCATTTCTGAAGGTGAGTTCTTCGAGTTTAGCATAGGTACAGGATACATTCATGTCATTGTCACTTATAGTAAAGGTCAAAAGAGACTGGATTAAAATGAGGTCAACATAACGCGCATGGAATTTTTTCGTGGGACAACCATGGCGTACAACACGAGCAAGAAGTGATTTATACAGAGATCACTAATTCTGGGCAAATTGGTAATAACGAGACATGTCTGTCCCCTGGCCAAGCAGCATTTTTTGACTGCTCTATTACTTCAGGGACACTCTTTTGTAAACAGAACCTCCTACTCCTCTGAAACACAACGTCCCAAGTCAATAGTTATAATAGCTTGTTTTGGGCATTTGTCAGAATTATCAACTAAACATGGGCCGGCCAACATACAGATGTAACAGCTAATAGCATGTGAGAAAGGACGGACGGAGCACCTCGCCTCCCAGATGGAGCTGGATCTCGTAGAGCAAGATGAGGCCATTGGGGTGTGCTGGCTCAGGCCACTTCACGATCACAGAGTCATCCGTTTCCTGACACGTCACTTGGCCAGGGATGTCATCAGCTTTGTCTAGGAGAGGCAGAACAGAACACACTCACCAACATATACACTGTGTAGTGAAAGAAAGGAAATATTCCTAGGTTTTGACGCTAAATGAAAAGTAATAGCAATGCGTTTAACTTTTGATCAGGATGAGCATGACTAATCCACTTCTCTGTGTAAATCATGTACAGATTCAAACATTAATTATGATGCGTGTTTATGGTCATCTCACCTGCCGGTTCGGTGCGGGGGAAGGAGAAGGCAGGAGCACTGCACTGCTGGATCTCCTTGTTGCAGGCGTGCAGGTCGATGCGGTACGCAGTGAAGGGCTTCAGGCCTTGAATTTCAGTGCTCGTCTCATTCAGCTTTCTCTCATGAAACTTTCGCACATGTGGCTCAGGGGCTGAGGAATTGATCTCACCTAGGCTCTTGCCGGCACCGGGCAGTGTGTGTAAGAAGCTGGAGTTAGCCACTCCTGACACGTCCCTGCGCTGACGGGGGATTGGCCTGAAAGGACAAAAATTAAATGGGCGTTAGGATGACAGGCACAGGTAGTCATAATTGTTTATCACTCTTGTTTTTTTTCATTAGTGAACAGTTCCGTGCACACAACAGTGTACTTGTACGATGTATACGGTTCTCACTCGTTTTGTATCTGTAAAAATGTAGGCAGGATTTCGCAACCCCTACCTCTGCATCCCCCCTTACAGCAACCTGAAAACTGTTTGGCTGTGTAATCCACTTCAGTTGTAAACACATTACAGCACTACATCTGCTGCCATTCTGAGCATGTTCGATACTTTCACGACTATCCAACACACAGCATCTATATCTGGCTAAGCAGTGCAGACACACCGACAATGTGATAAACTGTATTTGCAATTTAGCTTTAACTAGAATAGAAACTGTACTATTAAAATGCTGAGAAAACTATCAAGGCAGAGAGTGATATTATCTCAAATGATCACAAGAGGCATTTTAACACATTAAAAGGCACTTATGTGTGCGATGGCCAAAGGAGTGGGGTGTCAGCCGCCTGGCTGTTCTAATCCACTCCAAGGGAGCGAGTCACTCATTTTTTTGCCAAAGTAAGCATGGGCTCTGTCCTCAGATGATCTGGCAAGGATGCTACCTCCCCCTCCACCCTCCAAAAGTCCTCCATATACACACACAAACACAAACCGCCACAGCTGGTTTCCATTCCTTTAAACTCTCTCTCACACTGGAGCGCTTTGTCACTGCAATGCACATGAACACGGAGGCTTTCTCACGCCTGCTGGACATTCACATTGAAAGTCAGTGTATCAAAACGGTCTGTCTGATTCAACGAACTGAGATCAACAAGATCTCCTTTTTTCCAGTTCCACTTTTACTCTGCCAAGCCCAAACATGCACGTTCATTAATTTTTTTCTCTTCAGGCAGTCTTTTACCCCCTCTCATCTGTTTTTCCTCCACTCCCTCCACTCAGCCTCTGCATCTTTCCTTCTCTCTCCAGATTCAGGTCCCCAGCTGGCCCCCCTGCCTGCAGAGTGGCGGTCGTTGATCAGACCCACTCTCCAGCTGGAGGGGATATTCCCTTTATTTCATCGCTATTCCAGATGGCATTACTGTGCATTTCCTGGCAGCCAGTACAGCCCAAGCTGTTGGGGAAGGGGAAGGGGGGTTAGGATAGGGCAGGGACTGCAACTGAAATTATATGATTTCCCCTGCTCTCAATCTCCCTCTTCATCTCAGGAATTCAGGAGATGCCTCCTTCAGTTTTCAATTTAAATGTATGTATTTATTTATTTTTTTAACATTTTGTAATCGCCTGACAATGACCAACATGGAACGAAAAAGAAAAGACACACAAGACTCTCACTCTTACGACAATGTAATACAGCAGTACAGTGTCTCAAGACATTTTGTCCCTACTTTGCTTTAAAAATAAGCTAGTGTTATATCACTTCCAGACATAAACATATACTTTCCTCACGACCAGCTAAGCTCTAGAACAGAGTTAAAGCAATGATTCATAATTGTGTGAGAGTGTGTTTGTGTGTCCACCAGCCTATACACAGCTGGCAGGTAATGTGACGCAGATGTGGTCCCTCGTTATAGCCTAGAGCACTCCGTGTACTACTCCTCATACATCAAAAGGCACATTCAAGCTGTAAATCCTCTATTTATTTAGCATAATCTATATTGGAGTGGATACATCAGTAGCTCAGGCATCTGGGGGCAAGAGGATTTTGTGCACAGGCAAAACCCCCAAAAAAGGTGCAATACAAGCCTGGAAAAGCAGGCTTGAAGAATGCAACAATTTGGTGATGATATGGGTGATGCAGTTGCAATCAAATATTAGGCTGTTATATACTGCATAACTTTCTGTTCCAATACTTTTGCTCACCTCAAGACTTAAGTGCCAAGTATTAAATTAAGAAGGTCTTTCATTTGATGAAATTAGAAACTCTTATCTCTCATATTCATCATTTTTATCACATCTCCAACTGTCTTCAGTGTATTGGCCTTCTTGCCATTCCAAAACTTTCAGAGAGGACTGTATTTGACAAAGGCTTCTTCTTCTTCCCTTTAACACAACACACTCCCTGAGTATTTAGCATATATCATCAGTATGCCTATAACAACACACATCTGAGTTTTTCATAAACAGGTTAAAACAACTACCAGTGATTAAATTAAGCCTAAACAGGACCAGGTAGATAAGGGAGTCTATTATGCTGATGAAACCTGAAACTCACACCCACATGTGCTTGATGTACATCTCTTTACAGGTTTAGACCCCATTTGCTGTTATAATTACCGCTGCTCTTCTGGGAAGGCTTTCCACTACACTTTAAATAAATCTTAATAAATATAAATGATGCTCATACTGGAGTTCCTATTGACACACTTGGCACTGCGTGACTTTATAGTATACAGCTGTTGAAGAGAAATGATTTATAACCACAATATCTGGTGTCACCCAAGTAAGGATGGGTTCCCTTTTGAGTCAGGTTCCTCTCAAAGCACCTTCCTCTGGTCACCTCAAGGAGTTTTGTCTTGACACTGTCACATCTAACACTCTCATTAGGGATACAATTAATATCACAGTCTTATCTGTAAAGCTGCTTTGTTACAATGTCCACTGTGAAAATTGACATTTTGGAACGTGTGAGGAGATGTGTGCTCATTCAGCCAAAGGAGCATTAGTGAGATCAGGCATCGGGTGAAGAGGACTGGGGTGCAGGTGGTGTTCCAGTTCATCCCAAAGGTGTTCAGTGAGGCTGAGGTCAGGCCTTTGTAGAGGTCAGGGCTTTGCACATACATGAAGACCATGTCTTCATGTATGTATGTTTGAGTTATGGTGTATGGTTCATCTATAGCTGTATCACAATTCGCATACTTACGGTTGCTAATTTTGAGAGCATAAGAGTACCTGGACCATGTAATGGTCAAAACGACAGCAGATGTAGCACCGTAATGTGTTTACAACTGAAGTAGATTACACAAAATGGTCAAAATCATTTTCGGCACGAAAATCTTAATCTCAAATTTTGTGATTGTCATTTCTGGTAAGTCAACAATTTGCCATGTTCGATTTTAGACAACATTATCCTGTGGAAATTCAAGCACAAGTATATATATACAGTTGAGGACAAAATTATTAGCCCCCCTATGAAAATCTCACTGTTTTAAAAGTATTTCCCAAGTGCTGTTAAATCGAGCAAATAATATTTAACACAGCTTTTTTTTTTTTTATAGACATCTCAGTTTTATTTTGGATGCTTACATTATTTTACTTTTCACACAGAAATGAAAATATTCCACAGAAACCA